>CAMOHE010045028.1:2036-13457 GCA_946598075.1 Artocarpus hirsutus
CGGTGCAAAAGTGTCATTTGGTATTTAAAACCAAAAATCAAATTTTCAAATATAACAAATGCAACAAAATTTTAAATGAATGAAATTAACATTAAAATCACATTGGCACACTTATTAATTAAATTTAACATAACTAATTTTACTTAAAATTAACAGACGTTACATACCCATAGGAAACAAAAATGTTTTTAAAAATACCCCAAAAAGTCCCAAAAATGTGTCCCTATGTCAGTCTATATAATTCTTTTGTTTACACTTTTCTCTTTCACGTGAAACCCAAGAAAAATAATTGATCATTCTTGTCTTTCATTTAATCTTGTAAATCGCCTACAAAATCCATACCATCAGACAATACCATTATGTTAGACAAAAAAGCACGTGAAAATCACTTTGATGTCTCCCCCTTCTTTTCCATTGGAGATTCAAACACTATTTAATGTCTCTTGGAGTAATAACAAAGACTTTTTTTGCTTTCTTTCTCATCAATTTCCAATCCTACCCCTCCCTCAATTCTAGCAAAATGACGTTAATTCTTTCAACCTACATAAGTCTCCACAAAAAGAAGCGTGTAACTCAACACTTGCATACCAATAGATTACATTTAACGGTGCAAACATACACTACGTTAGTAACATATACACACTTTGGCTACAAGAAAAAAAAACAACTCATATATTCTTCTATAAAGTTATAAAAAAAATTAAGAGTAAAGACTAAAGCTGAAACCTACACATCCTAACTATTAAATTTCTTTCTCAATCATGTGTTAGTTGTGCATTTGACTATCTCTAGCTTTATGCATGTATGACTATTTGTTTTTTCACTATCATGTGCTACAATACATGTAAGGCATTTTTTGCTATAATTTCAACACATATAAGCTACTGTAACAACAAATTTGTTCTCCTATCACTTCTTTTCACCCCCAAAAAATATTAACAGCTAACTTCATCAGTATGGATAACCTCGTACAATCAAAGATAAAAAGAAAAAAAAAGTAAAAGACCCCATAAACAACATCAATCAAAATTATTGTTAGCGATGGAAATTCAGGGAGAAAGAGATCAAAACTACCGTTGGCTATCGAAACAAAAAAAGTAAGCTACAGTATAAAACTCTCATGCCCTTAATAAAATATCCTAAATATTAATATATCACTGATTAACTTAAGTTTATTACAACATTGGTTTATCACAAATCTATTGTAACGTCCCGAAAATTAATTAAGTAGTTTTAGTGTGTAAAATAGTGGGTTAGTGTGCCAAATTATAATTTGAGCCTAATCAAAATATTTTGCGATGATATCTTAATAAATTCAACTTTTAAATTAATTTGATCATTTTAATTTGTTATTTTGAATTTTTGCAACAAAACTATTTGCTAAATACCAAAATACATCCTGTTTGAAAACTGTGCATCACTCTCCCTGCCTCCCTTTCTCTCTCTTCTTTTCTTTATTTTTGAATCAAAAATTAAGCCAAGCTTCAGTTTTTAGTGGATTGAAGGCTCAGGAATATGATTTAACAACCATAAACATGATTCAAGGATTGAATCAATGTTACTTTTCAAAATTTCAATAAATTTTTTAATTTTTCCATTTTCATTGAATTTTGAAATCCCGTCTTGTTTAAGCTTAGAAAACCTTGAATTCAAGTTAGTGGAACTCAGAATAACTAGAATCTAGGCCCAGTTTGATTAAAAACAGATTTAAATCAAGATTTTCTATTTTTATCTATTTGCTCCATTTTTGGATTTATTTAAAATTTTTGTGTAAATCTTGTTTAAATGTGTTAAAAAGTAATCTACTATGTTTTTCTATCCAACATGATCATTATGTATGCTTGGGATTTGAGAAAATAGGTTGAAAATGAGGATTTGGTCTCGAGAAGGCCAAAACCCATGCTTGAAAAATTCTAGAAATTTCCCAGTTCGGCAGGCCGTATTCATGAGTTCAGCAAGCCAGATTCATGCATCCAGCAAGCCAAACTAGGAAATGTTCGGCTGACCAGAGCTGTTTTACAGGTAGGCTGAATTGTACAGTTTGATAGGCCAAACCAGGGAGACCGATAGGCCGATCGAACTCCATGAAAAATTTGTTGTTTTCATTCGTTTTTACTTTTTAAACCCTGATCGAGAATTTAAACTTTATAGTATGATTTTGCGAACTAAATGGCACACTAGGACACCATCAGATAGGTTAGTAATGTAAAATATCTTAAGCTAGAGACTGACAGTCTCAATTTATATATTTAAGGTTGTTCGCTGTTCCGTGGAGCTAACATATAGCGAAGTGGGAGTGTGGTGCTAAGTCACGATGCACAAGTATTGAGGTAGGACTTCTACTTCTTTCTTTGGTAGCTAGGTTTTTAATGATCTTGGCCTTAACGAAATTCTTCCAAAATGTTTTTAATAAATGACATAATGTTTGAATGTTTTCAAAAGGGGGCTTTTGGCCACAACATGATTTATTTCAAAATGATCTTTTACAAAATGATTTCCTTCAAAGTGATTTCTTTTCAATTGATTTCTTTTAAAACAAATTTCAAGGAACGGTTTAGATAAACTTCTTAGTAATTTTCATCGTTTGTCAATAAATGTTTGCTCATAATGAATCGAATGATGAATGTAATTAAGAACAGTTTGTAAATAGGTTTTAAATAATAATAGAAATATATAGGTGGGCATGATGCAATATCAAAGATTGGGTCGTTTATCGTGCGACCTTGGGGGAAGATCCTGAAACCCAGCTGGGCTACTATGGTGGTGATATTATGGCTTTGCTAAAGAACAAATAATAAGGAATAATTTCGAATGAATAGGAGATTTTAAGGGTAAGAATGAATTTAATATGTTTGTTCATCTTTTTGAAATTTTTTTAACAAAATATTTTCGGAAATGAAATTTATATTTAGTATTAATGTTTTTAAACCCTTGGTCCTACTGAGCCTTTCGCTCATTTTTTACTTGTTTTCAAACTTTTTCCCCCTCTAGGTGGAATCCAGCTTAGGACTGACAAAGAGTTCATTCCCCGGACTCGTGAGCAATTGAGGATTTGGAGTAGGTTAATAGCTGTAGCAATTTAAGGTATGTATTGTCTAAATTTTATTTTTCATGTTGGACTGTGACTGTAATAATTTATTGTCGATACTATGTGTGTGCACATGTCGTGGGCCTAGTGAGACCCAACACATACCCTCCCTGCCCTCTCTGTTATTTTATCTCTTTTTATTTCCTTCTTATCTGTTTTTACTATTTTTAATAATTGATCAAAAGTTTTAAATTGCATCGCATTTTAATACAATTAATTAATTCCTTAATTGAAAATTTTTAACAAAAACTCAATTAAATTAATCTAATCAACCGCCATGTCACCACCCATACTCCGGGGCATGATAGAATGGTATTAGAGCTCAAGGTTTTGAATGTTGGGAATTGTGTACACATAAGTACGACAGTGAAAAGCCTCTGATAGTCCAATTTTGTCTTTAGAATTAAAGAGGATGGCACCTAGGCGTCATCCAACTATGGCTGATGTAAGTCCCACAATTAAGGAATGTATGATAGGGCCATCATTTGTTGCTTTTTGGCAAATGGCAGCGAGGATTAGGCCTGAAATTTTTGAGATGAGTCGCGAGCATGAGTGCCTTAAGAAGCTTAGGCTTGTGTTTACCCTAACTTTTGACGGATAATGAGAGTTCGTAGGTGGTTGAAAAACTATTAGACTTAGTAGTAAAACTGCTTGGATACCCTTGGTGTACCGGTAGTATGTCGAGTAGAATTCGTGGCTTGTAAGTTAACAGGCAGTGCTGATACCTGTGAAAATAAGCGAAGCATCTAGAGAATGGTGGGAGCATCAACGGGGAAAGATTCAAGGAATTGTTTCGTAAGCGTCATTTCTGCAGGGATGCAGAGACCAAAGGATCGTCGAATTCTATTAGTTGGAATAGGGTGATAAGACAGTTCGGGAACACAAGGTTAAGTTTGATGAGTTGGCCAAGTTTGCTCCTTTTGCTATGGTATTTGAACGTGAAAAGTGTTTCAAGTTCTAGGAAGGGCTTAAGGCATTCATTCAACGGCAACTGGTGGTCTTGCAGCTTCAAAATTCTAGTAGGTTAGGGTTGTCAGCTTTATTGGTAGGAATAGATCACACTCACGACTACGAGGATTGGCCGAGAACATCAAAAGGACCCTAGCGGAGCAATAGGAGAGGTAGCGATCATCAAGCTTAGGTAAAGAATTAGAATGGTAGCGTAGCAATGGAAGTAGTAGATTATCCAGCTGTAGACAAAGCAAGCCTTGCCATTTCTACATCAGCCAGGATGCATTGGGAGGAGCTATCGAGTAAGAAACGCTTGACAAGGATCTCAGACCGGAGAAGGTGCAAACCGTCAGCCTTAACCTTAATCTTTATCTCCACCTTAGCAACTTCTTCGATTTCAACTTCATCAGTTTCCTCTGCAGCAGTATCGGCTGATGAACCTAGGACGTGGCAGCACTAGCAGAGGAAAAAGAAGAGGCTCTAGTTCAAGTTTGCATAGTAACTTTAAGGAGTTTGGATACTCAGACCAGTGACATGACAATCGATAGTACAGTTTCAGTTTCTTAGTCTTTAGTTTTGGTTCTCTTTGATATTGGTGCCATTCATTCCCTTATTTCAAGTTCATTTGTACATGCCTTGGAAATTGAAATAGAAGGATTCGATGAACCCTTAGTAAATATCTCACCCTTGGAGCAGGTGTGTGTGTGAACCATAGGTGTAAACCTTGTGAGGTAATGATTAGGGATGGGACTTCAAGAAGTAATTTGGTTATGAATTGTGAGGTAATGATTAGGGATGGGACTTCAAGAAGTAATTTGGTTATGATCCCCATGAGTACTTATGATTGATCTTAGGAATAGATGGGTTGTCTAGGAATGTGCAACTGTAGTTGTCACACTAAATAGGTAACCCTAGGGATCAATAGGGGGACGATAATCGTTTACTAGGGTGGTAACGATCGAGTAATGAGTGATTAGCTCATGAAAACATGTCTAGGTATACGAGGGAAATCTAGCATGCTATTTATCAACAATATACATATATATATGTGTTTCACTTAGATCTAGGGGAGGAATCTGATGCCATAGGAAGACATGTAGCAACATCGATAGCTAATGAGTTCGAGGATGTCTTCCCCGATGGGTTACCATGATTATCATCGCATCAGGAGGATTAAGTTGGTATCAAGTTATTCTTGAGGACCGCTTCAATTTTCATAACACTGTGTCGTTTGGCGCTAGCAGGAATGAATAAATTAAGCAAACAGCTTCAGGAACTTACGGGTAATGTATTCAGGACTACATAGGATACGTCAATTTTGTTTGCCAAGAGGCACAATGGTACATCAGGTTACGCGTTGGTTATTGACAGCTAAATCAGGTCATTGTGAAGGATGAATATCCCAAGCCCAAGATCAATGAGTTATTTGACCAGTTAGGAAGTTCCCAATATTTCTCGAGAATAGATTTACGATTCGAAAGCACCAGCTGCATGCCCAGAGGTCAAGTTTGAAGCATATCATTTTGAGTAAGGTGTCTTAGTATATTCATCTAAGATTAAGGCCACAGTACGGTTGGGGCAACTGAAGATCATGGCCGAGATTCACAGCTTTTTAGGACTTGTCGGGTACTGCAGAAAAGTTCAAAAAGGGTTTCCCCAAAGGTAGCAGCTCCATTGACGTAGTTGATCGTGACAAGTGATAGGATTGAATGGAACGAGGGATGTAGATGTGCTTTCCAATAGTGGAGAGATCGGTTGACTACCACTTCTGCACTGGCTACATCGAACAGTGACGAGTTTTATGAGATCTACACTACTGCAGTAGGACAGAGGCTTGGATATGTGTTGATGCGGCACGGAGGAGTTGTGATTTACAGATTGCAACAGTAAAAGCCTCATGAGCAGGACTTCCCTACCCATGATTTAGAACTCACCGTAGTGACTTGCGCTTCGAGGGATCTAGAGAAGCTACTTGCTAGAGTGATATTTTAGGTATTCTCAGATCATGGGGGCTCAAGGTATTTGTTCACTTAGAAAGATTCGAATTGAGGTAGCAATGGTAGGCAAAATGTATCAAGGACTAGGACATCTCACTACAGTATCATCCGGGTAAGGCCTTCATGGTTATAGATGTGCTTAGCAAGAGGTCTTAGGAGATTTGCGCATCTTTAGCACTAAAAGACTGGTGAGAGATGCTATCGTGAGCAAGAATGGGCCGTAGTACCATGAAGACTTTGATTAGGCATTGGCATATTTCAAGGATTCAATTTTAGCACTTGTTCGGATGGTGAGCCAAAATTGGTGGCGAGACCAATATCTTTAGGGAGCGTGGACGCAAATGTTGCAAACCGGGGAGTAGTTTTAAGACTGGAGGCATTCTTATCGGTAGGTCGTTTTAGTCATAGGGAACTTCTGGTAGTGTCTGCAATCGAGAGAGTGATAAAAGCCTTAATGAATGAAGCTCGCAAGTTTCAATTTGCCATTCATCTAGAAAGCACAAAGATGTATCACGTTTTTAGGGCCAGTATTGGTGGAAAAGCCTGAAGAAAGATGTTTAAGCATACATGGCCAAGTGTGTGATTTGTCTACAGGTGGCAGCCAAGCATCAAACACCCGCTGGTCAGCTCCAGCATGAGAGAATGCCATGACAGATTTCTTCTTTGGGTTGTTGAGGATGGAGAAAGGACGTGATACGATTTGGGTCGTCATTGGCAAGTCGATGAAATCGATGTATTTTATTCCCATTAGGTCCTAATGTTCGCAACGAGTATTTGGAGGAGCTTTCAAGAAGCTTTGGGCATAGACTTGGGTTCCAGCCTAACTTTTCATTCTCAGACCGATAGGCAATTTGCTCGAGGTATTTAGATTTTTAGAGGCACATTACATGCATGTGTTTTGGATTTTGGTAGGAATTGGAAACGACATTTGTGCCTTGTGGAGTCGGGTACAACAGTAAGTGTCAAGTAGGCATCAAGATGATACCATTTGAAGCACCATGTGGATAGTCATGTCGATCGCTAGTGGGTCAGGCAAAACCAAAAGGTAGGATCATTTTGGGACCCAAAGAGACGCTGACCCTTAGAATTTGAGGTAGGGAATTCCATTCTCTTAAAGGCTTCACCGTGTAAGTGAGTTTTGCATTTCGGTGTGCGAGGGGAAAATGCATCGAGGTATGTCGTGTTGTTCGAGATTCTCAACGCGTTGGAGTGTTCATTTATTGCCTTGATCTTCCTCCCAAACTCTCTCATGTTCATTTCGTATTCTGCATGTCGGTGCTTTAGAATGTTCGCTCAAGCCAAGCAAGATCGTCTCGATTTGTAATGTGCACATTCAGGAAAGCATGACCTGCTAAGAGGTGCTGGCTTAGATTCTCGACTGAAAAGTGATAGATTTAAGCCGTTGTGAGATTTTGTTAACGAATGTGGTGTGGTAGCACCACAGGGTTGATGAGACAACCTGGAAAATCAGGGTTGATCATGTGGGAGTCATATCCGCATTTATTTGTACTTAAGTTGATTTTTGAATTTTGAGGACAAAATTTCTTTGAGGGGTGGAGAGCTGTAGCGCCCTAAAAATCAATTAAGTGGTTTTAGTGTGTAAAATAGTGGGTTAGTATGCCAAATTATAATTTGAGCCTAATCTAAATATTTTGCAATGATGTCTTAATTAATTCAACTTTTAAATTAATTTGATCATAGTAATTTGTTATTTTGAATTTTTGAAACAAAACTATTTGCTAAGTACCAAATACTTCCCGTTTAAAAACTGTGTATCTCACGCAGCTTTCTCGTATTAGTTTTACTCCCCTTTATTTAAACTCTCTCTCTCTCTCCTTTTCCCTCACTCACTCATGCTTTCTCTCTCTCTCTTCCTCTCTCTCTCGTCTCACTCTCCATGCCTCCCTTTCTCTCTCTTCTTTTCTTAAGTTTTTGAATCAAAAATCAAGCCAAGCTTTGGTTTTCAGTGGATTGAAGGCTTGAGAGCGTGATTTAACAACCATCACGATTCAAGGATTGAATCAAGGTTAGTTTTCAAATTTTCAAAAACTTTTTCAATTTTTCTATTTTCATTAAGTTTTGAAATCCGGGCTTGTTTAAAAAACTTAGAAAACCTTGAATTCAAGTTAGTGGAACTCAGAACAACTAGAATCTAGGCTCGGTTTGATTAAAAATGAATTTAAATCAAGATTTTATATTTTTCTCCATTTTTGGATTTATTCAAAACTTTAGTGTAAATCTTTTTTAAACGTGTTAAAAAGTAATCTACTATGATTTTCTATCCATCATGATCATTATGTATGCCTAAGATTTGAGAAAACAGGTTGAAAATGAGGATTTGGGCTTGGGGAGGCCGAAACTTATGCCTGGAAAATTCTAGAATTTTCCTAGTTCAGCATGTCAGATTCTTGAGTTCGGCAAGCCAGATTCATACATCCGACAGGCCAAACTTGGAAAAGTTTGGCCGACTAGACTTGGTTTACTGGCAAGCCAAACTGTATAGTTCGGTAGGTCGAACCTGGGAGACCAACAAGTCGACCGAACTCCATGAAAAATTTGTCTTTTTCACTCGTTTTTACTGTTTTAAAACCCAATTGAGAATTTAAACTTTATAGTATGATTTTGTAAACTAAATGGCACACTAGGACACCATGAGATAGGTTAGTAATGTAAAATATCTTAACCTAGAGACTGATAGACTCAATTTATATATTTAAGGTTGTTCGCGGTTCTGTGAAGCTAACATATAGCGGAGCAAGACTGTAGTACTAAGTCACGATGCACGAGTATTGAGGTAGGACTTCTACCCCTTTCTTTGGCAGCTAGGTTTTTAATGATCTTGGCCTTAAAGGAATTCTTTCAAAATGTTTTTAATAAATGACATAATGTTTGGATGTTTTCAAAAGGGTGCTTTTGGCCATAACATGATTTCTTTCAAAATGATATTTTACAAAATGATTTCATTCATAGTGATTTCTTTTCAAATGATTTCTTTTAAAATAAATTTCAAGGAATGGTTTAGATAAACTTCTTAGCAATTTTCATCATTTATCGATAAATGTATGCTCATAATGAATCGAATAATAAATGTAATTAAGAACACTCAGTAAATGGGTTCTAAATAATAATAGAAATATGTAGGCGGACATGACGCCATATCAGAGATCTGATCATGTAGCGTGTGACCTTGGGGGTAGATCTCGAAACACAGCTGGGCTATTACGATGGTGATATTATGGCTTTGCCAAAGAACAAATAATAAGGAATAATTCCAAATGAACAGGAGATTTTAAGGGTAAGAATGAATTTAATATGTTTGTTCATCTTTCTAAATTTTTTTTTTTCAAAATATTTTCAGACATGAAATTTATATTTAGAATTAATGTTTTTAAAACCTTGGTCTAGCCTTTCGCTCACTTTTTACTTGTTTTCAAACTTTTTCCTCTTGGTGGAATCCAGCTTCGGACCTACAGAAAGTCCATTGCCCTAACTTGTGAGCAATAGAGGATTTGGAGTAAGTTAGTAGCTGTAGCAATTCAAGGCACGTATTGTTTAAATTTTATTTTTCATGTTGGACTGTGACTGTAATAATTATTGTCAATACTATGTGTGTGCACACGTTGTGGGCCTAGTGAGACTCAACACGTACCCGTCCTGCTCTCTCTATGATTTTATCTCTTCTTATTTCCTTCTTATCTGTTTTACTATTTTTAATAATTGACTAAAAGTTTTAAATTGCATCGCACTTTAATATAATTAATTAATTCCTTAATTGAAAATTTTGAACAAAAACTCAATTAAATTAATCTAATCAACTACTGCGTCGCCACCCGTACTCTAGGGCATGACATCTATTAACGATGGATTTTTGACAAACCATAAATTATTGAGTGTAAAATCTTAAGTTAATCAATAATAAATTACAAATCACTGCATCATTAATGTACATTAGTATATTGATATGTGCTTAAATTTACATATTTTTTCCTCATTTTTCCTTGTGTTTTCTTTGTTGGCTTCTTGGTTTTCTTGTGTTTTATTTCTGTTTTTATGATTTTTAGACGTTTTGGATGCTATAGAATGTTTTTAAGTCAAAAGCTATGAGTTGGATGAGTTTTGGGTGTCACAGCTTGCAACAAGGAAGAAATAAGGATTTGGAGGAAAAGAGTCAACACTCAAGGCCATATGGTATAAAGTGTTATAGATGCCCATAAAGCATATAATGTTTACAAATGGACATATTTATAAATAAATAAAGTGAATTTATTCATTATATTTGCGTGTATGTATTTTGAATACCTTAAGAATATCATGATTATTCAATAATTATCTATGCAACTTTAAATATTGCATAAAAGCATTTTATACAAGAGGATAATATTTAAAGATGATAGTTAACATGGTATGATATATAATTAATTGTTGCAATTGAGTGTTACAAATGTAGGTCATTTTTGTTAAGAATGGAATGGTCTTATCTGAACCATTATTATTGTGAGTTATTAAATAAGTGCACCGTGTATAATGAGATAATGTAGGACCGAGACATGATAAGATATAAACAACTAATAATTTCTGTTAAATGTAGCAAGTTCTAATCATATCGACGAATGGTCATATATAAGTTGAACTTAATCCTAAGTTATTAACAGACTCTTGTTTGTGGATTCACTAGTACAAAATGTGGATTCCACGACGGTTTATAACCGTCGTGGAAAAATTTCACGACAGTTAAAAAACTGTCATGGAAACCTTTGTTGTGGAATAAGATCGACTTTTCACGATGGTTTTTTACCGTCGTGTAATAGAATAATTAGCGCGCGAGATTGGTGGAAGTGTTATTTTCCACGATGATTTTCTACAAAAACCGTCGTGGAAGCTCAGCCTTCCACGACGATTTTTGTGGAAAACCGTCGTGGAAGACGCCTTCCACGACGGTTTTGACGAAAAACCATCGTAGAAGGCTGAGCTTCCACGACGGTTTTCTACAAAAACCGTCGTGGAAGCTTAGTCTTCCACGACGATTTTCTACAAAAACCGTCATGGAAGCTCAGCCTTCCATGACGGTTTTGATGAAAAACCGTCGTGGAAGGCTGAGCTTCCACGACGGTTTTTGTAGAAAACCATCGTGGAAATTTGGTATTTTCCAACAAAAAAATTCTCCTGTAATTTCAATTTCCCACGGGATGGCCAGTTCTGTGTGTTATCCATTACATCAAGGCCCTAATTACATACAATAGTTGTTGTATATTAAAAATTAATTTGTATTTACAAGATCATTTTACACTTGAGCTATTTTGAGCACTTTGTTAATCTACTATGACGTGTACCTATCTAAAAAGCACAAACCTATTTACAAATTGTACCAACTCTAATCTAACTTCA
>CAMOHE010045029.1:0-40152 GCA_946598075.1 Artocarpus hirsutus
CAGCCTCCTTAATTAGCCTATTATTAAGGCCAATTGTTAATTTTGGCTAACATAATAATTTCCCTTAAATAAACAAGAATCCCTCATATAAGGAAAAAGTAAACTCAAACCCCATACATTAAATCCAAAAATTACATCAGCCACACCATTTTTATGATTATTCAAAGTTGAGCTTGAATAGCACAAATGTGTTCATCCATAGCTTTCATGGTGTGCACGCCTATGCCCGAGTTATTTGTAGCTTGCTTAATCCAAGTTCGTTGAATAAGAGTATTTAGGGCTTCTTTAATGCGTCTGGCACGAGCTCTTGTTATTGGTCCTGTTGGAATGTTCAACGGATCATTTGAAGTTGTTTGGTGAGCTTGAGCTGCATCACATGTCATTGCCTCGTCATTCACCATCATGACCATTGGCTCATAGTTCTGCTATTTCCCTTCTTTGTTCCTCAAGTTGCCTTTGTAGCTTGGCGATCATCGTCATCAGCCTTTTGTTGGTTTGAGTGTGGGTTTGCATTCTTCCTCGGCCATCCTTAGTTAATTTCCTAAAAGAGTTATGAATTTAGGAACAATCTTCTAATTTATGAGATAGGTTTTCACTACTAGGGTATTAATCATTAAACATCTAAACCTTTTTCTTATCATCATACTTGCAACTTAACATTTAACTTTAAAACATACTTACTTGGAGGACTTGGACTGACGTGTGACGATATGAATTGAAAAGGAAAATTTGCTCTGATACCAAAGCCTATAACACCCCTTTTATGGACGTCATAGATGTTGTTATATTCATTTCTTAATACTTTTAAGCCTAAGATAAACTATATGATTGAAACTTAATTTGGAAAACATTCTCAAGAATCCATGCATACATTTTTTTTATAAATTAATTGTAACGACCCGCCTTTTCGGCCGTCACTTAACTTATTTAAAATATTTAACATCAATCCTTAAAATGCATTTTATAAAGCATCCTTTATAAACCTTTTCTTATAGCCATGCAAATCTTTTCATAAAAAATTAATGTAGAACATTCCTTAGAATGTTTTTCATAAACATAATTACGTTTTTCGTCTCAATTTAATCCTTAATTTAATGCATTTTCAGTGCATTAAAATTTTGGTTTGTTACAATCTACCCTCCTTATAAATTTTCGTCCTTCAAAATTAGAACCTTCCAGGGTAGTTCATCTCCTTATCCTCCTTCCGTTCTTTACATACTTCCTTGCATCAGTACTTTCTTACCATAACTAAACCTTCATCTTGAAACTTCAACAATTTTTCATCATTTCATTAACATATTTCCTTGCATTGTAACACCATACTTCTGCTGCGCACTCTGATCTTTCAACATCTGAGCGCAATTTCCATTCATTTAATGGTATAGCATTCCACTAATGAATGCTATTCTTGAAACTATGGCTTATTTTCGGTCAAATCGCATCATTTCTATATGAAGATCAGAGTCATCTAACCATAAAATCCATAATCTTTTGGTTCCATATCCATTCTTGAATGACATTTTGCCGTAACTTTCCTCATAACATGTCGATTTCCAGCTTTCACCCTCTAATCTGTGAGGTTTCTGCTGACCGATTTGGCATCATTGTCTTGATCATGATTCCCATCTGTGCAGTTACGAGCTCATTCGTATGTCTCAGCTCAGTTGCGGAGTGCTTACGCTTAAAAAATCACATATTTAGTCATCTAATGCCTGGTTGCTCTCAGGCATTCTCGTTCTATAAAGCATCGAAAATCACTTTCGGACCTCTTCTTTCGTTATCTTGGTCTGTTTTCCTCGTTATACATGCAGTCAACACCGATTTGACTTCCAACAAAGCAAGATTTGCTCATACAGTGACACCATTGTTGCCTAAACATCATAATGTGTCACGAGCTCATCTTCTTGATTTTTGAGCTGTCGGCCATCTGTTGACCATCATTAACCATGTTTGACCATCATTGACTTGATACCGCTGATGGACAATAACTGTCGTCAACTTGCGAGAACATTCTATCACGTAACATTACGTTCATCCTTTGACCTTTGCCTTTCTCATCATTCATCTGGATGTGCAGATATCAAAGGCTACATTCTCTGTATAAACACGTAATCGTTAAATACTAACTTTCTTACTTACTTAACTTAACTTACTTACTTGAGCTATGGTGTAGCGGGCATATGGCAGCGCGAAATGGGATGGCAGGATACTGCTCTGATACCACCTGTGACAACCCTCCTTTTCGACCGTCACTTAACTTACTTAAAACATTTAACATCAATCCTTAGAATGCATTTCATAAAGCATCCTTTATAAACCTTTTCTTATAGTCATGCAAATCTTTTCATAAACATTTAATGCAGAACATTCCTTAGAATGTTTTTCATAAACATAATTACGTTTTTCGTCTCAATTTAATCCTTAATTTAATACATTTTTAGTGCATTAAAATTTCGGGTTGTTACATTAATATTTAATAACTTAATCTATTATAAATAGATACTTGATCATAAACATCCTTTAAATAGTTTGCCAATACCATTGTCAATTGAATAAACTTTTAAAACATCTTTAAAAATCTACATACATAGTTCGGCAGGCCGAACTTGTGACTTCGACAGGCCAAACTCGATTGGCAGACTGATGTTCAACCATCGGCAGGCCACCCATTGGCAGGCCACCGAGGCTTTGCAAAATAGGGTTTCAAAATCAATAAAATCGACAGGCTGATACAATGCAATCGGCAGGCTGTTTATTTCATCGATAGTCTGACCAGTAATGGTCGGCAGGCCGACCAACTGTCAAAGATAAAAGAAAAATAATTAACTTTTAAACAAGTTCCAACACTTCAAGGTGCGGAAACAATATACTCAAAAAGGAATAAAAAATATATATATAATATAGTTCATAAGTTTTAAAAACTTCTTTCTTGGTGTCTTCCATTTTCAATGCATCTTGCATAGCTCACATGCCTTCCCTTGCCCTCCACCTAATCTATTATCTCCTTACCCTTATCTACAATATGATATAAAACTAAAATAAGCTTAAGCTTAGTAAGTACATTTTATATCTCACAACTTAAAAACACTGTGAACATCATCATCATATGCATTGTCATAATAGTGCGCTATGCACAATTTCATAAGGAACATATCTTTCATTTCATTATCCATATTAAAACTTTGTTCATTTTATCTTAAGGGCTCAAGTGTTGCATCATAAACATCATTGTAGGCGCGCTGTCATGAGAGGAGAAGGGTAGCTAATCCTAAACCAAACATGACATCATAACATAACATAAACATGGGTATGCAACACTTACTTAAGTGATACATATATATTTTTACTTTTATACTTTGAAATATGTCAACATCAAACATGTATAACTTTTGAACATCAAATCTTTCATAACTATCATAAAATGAAAATAATCATAGAATCATCATAAATATCATCATGAACAAAATTTCAAACTTTTACAACCATATCATGTTGCAGGTGAGAATGTACTTACTTGGATAGTTTACTTAACCTTAATTTGTAGGTGACGTCGTTGCAGTCATGATGTGCTCGCTCCTTAGTGTGTTCATGTCATACATTCATTTTAAATAACAATTAACATTATTTTCATAAGACCATGAAATCATTCAATCACCACATAACATATCTCAAATTCCATAATACATCCCACATGCATTCATTTCTCAAAAGCATTAATTCATAATACGTTTCATTAACCTTAAATCATTAGAACAAAATGGTCAACACAGTTGCAATCTGACCTTATGAAATCATAGCTCATTAACTTAAAATTTTTACACAATTTGAGTACAAAACTTGGTAGGGACAATGATGACATACAAACATAATATTGTGATTTTTTTTGTTGGTCATAAAAATTCCATTTAATGTCTCAAACAAGTCATACAACATACATACAAAATCTGCCAGCAATATAAATCAATGAGCAGCCCTTATTATTATTTATAAAATAAATTATCTACATTCTAAAATAATTCCATAAAAATCCTTCATGCAATAAACACCAAAAACTTCAACTTATCCAAAAATCACCTTTAAATAAATTCCACATAATCCAAAACATGCATTAAAAGACAGAAAAAATAATAACTTTCATTGTGTCAGGTAGAGAGTTTCATACATTTATCATTTTTCAATAATTAAAATAAAATTAGTTAGACTCTAAAATTCATATGACAACCTATTAACATATAATTACAAAAGCACAAAAATATTTAATCACCAAATAAATTCATTAAATCATACAAAAACATCACACAATAGAAGTTCAAAAATTCTTTGATAAAACAGTCTCAAAAACTTAGTCTTAATAAAAATTCAATAACACATAGAATTCCATCAAATTATCACCAAACTTTCTAGTTCATAACTTTAACATATACATTAACATATATATAAAATTTCGTGGGAAAATCATTCATTGGTCCTGTGAACCAAAAAACTCATTTTCATGCAACTTTACCAATCAACAATAATTTCTATGAGTGACAGGGAGAAGAAAATTCATATCTTAGCATATGAAATTCCAATTAACGTGAAATTTTGGGGAATAACACATAACATATACCTAAATAACATATTAAAGTTTTAGAGCAAATGAAAATTCCTAGACAAAAATATAATAGTTAAATTTAGGAGGAAAATACATTTCAAGTATACCAAAAGATGAACTCTTACCTTAAAACGAATTTTTTCTCAAACCTCCTTGAATTAATCCCAACAAAATTTCAATATATCTTTCAAATAATAGCAGAGGAATTGAGAGGGAGAAGAAGGCAAAAAACGTGAAGAAGAGAGAGAGAGAGCGTTTACATGAAAATAAAAATGGCATAAAAAGGGAGGGATATTTTCTCTTTAATTTTAGAAATTTCCTGACTATATTTAGGCTAATACAAGTTTGAAAGGGGGAGCAATATGGGAAAGTCAAATGATTAGCTTATCTTACCATATTTCACCTCTTCAAAAAATAGTAAACCATATCAATTAATCCAAATCATCATAAAAGTCAAACCTCCTATTACCAAAATTAAGAAATCAATCCAAAAATATGCCAATCAATCAAAATAAATCATCCTATTTAATCCAATCATCACAATTATTATTGTCACCAATTTTGAGAGATTTTTGCTAATTGCTCATCAGCAATCTTCGGCTTATCGATGGTTCACTTCGGCCTACTGAAGCTGTGAGGTCTATCCTGCCGATTATATTCATTGGCTTGTCGTTCCGTAAGGGTCATTTTGGCCTGTCGATCTGTCTTAAGACACTAAAATTCATCAAAGCATAAATTCATTACAAAATTATTATTAAACATTCAACACAAAGGACATGAACACTTTGAGCACATCAATTCCACGTAGCCATCACCTATCACAATACTTAACATAAAATAGTTAGTAATATCATAACACATATAAATAAAGAAATTACTAAACATCGTTATTTACCCATTACATGAAAATTGGCAGGTGTTACACATGAGACTACCCACTACCAAAGCATAAGGCACCTTCTTCGTGTGTTCTCTTTTTTCTTTAGACTTTGGTAAGTCTTTCTTAGAAAAAGTAATTCCAGACCTAGATGGTTGCCCACATTTCTTACAATTCTGTATTGCATACCTCTTGAGAATTTTATCTATGTAGACAGCTTGGGATAAAGCTATCATTTTGTTCTTTCTATTTTGAAAGATTTGGATACCGAGAGCACAATTAGCTTTTCCTACGTCTTTCATGTCAAATTGCTAATCAACCATAATTTGACCGATGACAACGCCTCAACATCATTGCCAATTAGCAGAACGTCATCAACATAAAGTTATAGAAAAAGCACATTCCCATCCTTAATGTGTTTATAAACACATGGTTTGTTCACATTTTGTTCAAACTCATAAGTCTTGATCACCTAATCAAATCTTATGTTCCAAGAACGAGAAGCCTGCTTAAGTCTATAAATTGACTTTAACATCTTAAAAACCTTTCCCTCTTGTCCTTTAGCCTTGAACCCATTTGGTTATGCCATATATATGGACTCATCAAGATAGCCATTCAAAAATGCCTTCTTGACATCCATCTATCAAATCTTGTAGTCGAGAGCAGCAACTATGGATAAGAAAATGCGGATGGACTTAAGCATGGCTATAGGCAAACAGGTTTCCTCGTAATCGATTCCTTCCTCTTGCATGTATCCTTTAGTTGCCAATCTAGCCTTATAAGTTTTGACTTTCTTATCTGCTCCTCTTTTTCTTTCATAGATCAAATTAAACCTTATGGGTTTTACTTTTTTGTGAAGATCCATAAGTTCCCTGACTTAGTTAGTCTCCATAAACTTCATCTCAGTGTTCATGGTTTCTGTCTAGAGCTTTGAATCAACATCCTCCATAACCTCTTTATAAGTGTAAGGATCTTTGTTATGTTCAACCGGTTTAGCCAAGTAGGCTTCACCATTGAGCAAATACCTCTCGGGTTGATGCCCGATCCTCCTACTATGCCAAAGCCCCTTAAGTTGCTATTTAGTTGGTTTTTCTACGTTGATTAGATTGATTTCTACCGGAACCCCTAGAGTGATTGAATCACTAGTCAAGTCCTCGAGTACCACTTTACTTCGAAGCTTCAAGTCCTCTATGTAACTTTTCTCGAGGAATGTTGTATTCATTGAAACCACAACTTTATTTTCTTTTAGGTTATAGAAATAACCCCCTTTAGTCCCTTTTGGATATTCTACAAGCACACAAACTTTCAAATATGCTTCCAACTTATTTGCTTCCTTATACAAGACATGAGCAAGATATCCCCATATACAAATATGGTTTAAGGATGTCTTCCTCCTCATCCACAACTCATGAGGAGTTTTAGGAACTAATTTTGAAGGCACATTGTTCAAAAGATAACATGTAGTTTGTAGTGCATATATCGAAAAGGATAAAGGTAATATCGAATAACTCATCATAGACATAACCATGTCAAACAAAGTCATATTCCTTCACTCAACTACACCATTCTGCTGCAAAGTGCTCGACATAGTCAAATGGGATAAAATCCCATTCTCTAATAATTGTTCCAAGAACTTATAGGAAAGGTACTCATCACCTTGATCAGATCAAAGTGCCTTTATAAGTTTACCTAATTCCTTTTTTGCTTCAGCCTAAAACTCTTTGAACTTGTTAAAAATTCATTTTTATGATGCATTAGGTAGGCATACCCATATCTTAAGTAATCATCAATAAAAGTGATGAAGTACTCATACTCTCCTCAAGCCTGGATGTTCATGGGACCACAAATGTCACTATGCACAAGTTCCAAAACCCATTTGGCCTTATTGCCCTTAGACCCAAATGGTCTTTTAGTCATTTTGTCCTCTAAATAAGATTCAAATTGTGGTATAAATTCCATCTTTAAGTGACTTAAAGGTCCATCTCTTATCAGCCTTTGAATCCTATTCAAGCTAATATGACCTAATCGTAAATGGCAAAGATAAGTCTCATTAAAGTGAGAAGTCTTAAATCTTTTAGAGTTATTATCATTAACCTCAGTGTTAAGCAATATGTCCATCTTATAAAATATAGATTGTTTTGCATCCGTCTATCATAGATAAAAAGATTTGTTTTTTGAATCACAACTTTTTTATTATAAGAAACTGAATAAGAATCTTTAAGGAAACAAACTATAGATATTAAATTCCTTTTAAGTCTAAGAACATAAAAACAATCTTTCAAAACTAAAATCCTGTAATTATCAAAGTAAAGATAGACATCCCCCACTACTTTAGCCAACACTAAGGATCTATCACCCATCTGAAGCGTGAAGTCCTCATGTAGCAGACTTCTTGTTTCTTTGAACCCATATAGGGAAACACAAACATGATTATTTGCTCTAGAATCTACGACCTAAATGTCACTTGATTCCTCAACTAAACAAGTTTCAATAACCAGAAGATCACACCTGCCTCCTCGAGAAAGGAAGTTGTTGCAATTCTTCTTTATATACCAAACCTTCCCATAATATGAGCACTTCAATTTCTTTGGGTTCTTATTTTTATTCTTACCATTTGTAAGAATAGAAGACTTCCTGTTCTTAGCCCTCTATTTCCTTCCATTCCCAGGATTAGGATTGGAACTAGATGTAGCCGCCAAGTTGGCCTTGCCACCCGCAGGAGTTTCTTTGATTAGAATTTTAAACTCTTATAATTGCTTCATCAGCTCCGTTAAGGTCACGTCTTGTTCATTGCTTAAATTGCATGAAGCTCTAAATAGGATGAGCTCTTTTAACAGAGTCTCAAAAATCATGGTCATCTATGACTTGGCATCGATATTAGCCCCATAAGATTGAGCCTCGGTGAGGTAAACCATGAACAACATCATATACTCCTTCATAGGAGTCTCTAGTTTTTGTTTGTAGTTCAAAAGTTTCTAAGAGCCCCTTACCGTTTTGTTAGGGCTTGGCCTCCAAACATGTTTTTAAGATTATCTAAGATCTGCTTTGCAGTTTCATAATCTTCAAGTTGAGCCTACAATATGTTATTCATGCTAGCCATATCATAATAGTGAACTTGATCATTAGCATGTTTCCAATGAACATACGCTTGGATTTGCTCTTTAGTGGAATCCCTAATAGGTTGAGAGGAAATGGTGTTATCAGCACAAATTTTAGTTTCTCAAATGATAAGACGATATTCAGGTTCCTTTTTCAATCATTATAATTCTCGCCCGTTAATTGGTTTTTATCAAGTATTGAAGATAAATAGTTTTTGGACATTTTATTTTATAATAAATATTCATATACCAAATATAAGCAAACATTCCATAACAATTTTGTTAGATAACATAAACAAGTAAACATACAATTGTGTTTATGTGTTAAAACCTTGAAAAATCACAACCTTACAACGATAATTCCTAACTCAGAATTCAACAAGCCGCCTAGGGGAGACTTGCCAAATTCAATTAGGAACATAGATCTCCTCCGATTAATATATGCCATCTAGGACCTGTCTGATCCAACGTATATTAATAATTGCTTTCTATGGCCATTAATTTTATTAACAGAGCTCCTAGGGGAGGTTAACAATAAAATTAATCTTGAGTGTATAAACATCGTTTTAACTATTTTATCTATGATTTATAATGGCCACCTAGGGGTATACAACGATAAATCATGCCAAAATAAATTATTCCTTTAGAGATCCAACCCGATACATGATAAAATCCCTTCCTAGGGGTTAGAACCATCATGTGCTACCTATGAACCAACTATGGAGGCCATAGGTCCTCTTATTTTGAAAACCTAGGTTTTATGTCAACATACATGAACAATTTTAGTGAGTGGCACTCTCTATTCTATATGGCATGTTATCAATATATATGGCAAATCATATTATAATATAGACAAGCAAAGCAACATGCAAAGCCACAAGCAAAATAATAGTCGTAATATCATGGTTCCATCCTAGAGAAGAGAAAACAAATATTACAAAAGATCAATCAAAATGTATTATCGATTTTTCATCCTTGTATCTTCAAGTTGTGTCTTTCTTTGTGTGGCATCCATTTTCAATTCTTCAATCTGTTATAGATTAAATGCTTTTTTTCTCCAGCCATCATAAACTTTCATGTTCCTCAAAATTATCTCAAAAATAAAATCAAAACCACAATGAAAAATGCACCTTTTTTTGAAAACCTACAACTCTCTGCTAGCCTACTGATCTGTGTCATCAGCTTGTCGGTCATAACCTATTGGCCTGCCGAACTTGAGAGTTTGGCTTGCTACCAAAGCTGAAAAAATCTTGCCCCACGGATGGTGATATGAACCCCGCCGACTAACGCAACAAGACCCGACACCAAATCTGTAATCGAACCCCTAATCCCTTAAGACACATGTTTGTTGAGCCTTGACCTATTTTTTTATTAGTTTCTTTTATTCATTTCTTTATTTGGTCATCTAAATAATCGTTAAGCTAATTGATTTTGATAATCAACATAAATTACACACAATCCTCATGGGATTGACGTTCGGATTCCAAATCACTATATTATTTGCAACCATATATGCTTGCAGTTGGGCTCTCATTAGGTTAGACAACCGCCACATCAAGGGAAAACATCGTGGATAGCTTTTGGCTGCAGTTGGCATGGATGCTGACACCTAGATTTATCCTATTACATATGTAGCTATTGAATATGAATGCAAGGATAGTTGGCTTTGGTTTTTGGAGTTGCTAAGAGATGATATTCCTATTGTGGGCAACACAAATATGACTTGGATAAGTGACAAGCAAAAAGCACTGATTGGATTAATAGAACAACTTTTCCTATTGCATCACATCATTTCTGTGTGCGACATATGTACAATAATTTCAAAACATGTTACAAACACAAATTATGCAACCAAATTATAAAATGACTTATGCAACTGATTTTTTTTTTTTTTTTTACAAAATGAAAATTTTCTTTTACTTCACCTTTTACATTTACATAGACGTATCAAAAACAAAAAAGTCTCTCTTACAGCTTCTGAAACCACTGATTGTAGGAAAAATAAATTAAAAAAAAAAAGGTCTTTCTTAAGTATCTTCTCCCACTCCCAAAAACTCAAATTTTTACACAACAAAGAGTCAATGATTTACATCTTCAACCCAAAAAAAAAAAAAGAAAAAATAAAAAAAATGAAAGAAATGTGTATGACACACAACCGTCTCTAAGATTTCTCCCTTCAAAGCCTAAAAGAGAAAACAAAAACCCAAAACCAAAACAAAAACAAAAACAACAACAAAACAAAATAAAACAAAACAACAACAAAAACAAAAACTTAATCTTACCCAGTTCTCACAATTTCAGAATCTCCTCTTAGGGTTCATGTCCATCCAAGCCATCAATTGTCGAATTGGCTTCCCACAATGACAGAAGACAATCCTATTTTTGGGAGAGTTTGTGTTATTCATCCTCATTTGACAAAGCTAAAGCCCTAAAAACCCCAAATTTGAAATTTGTTTCTTTCTTTTGATCAATAATGGGTCATATGGGCCAAATCGTCCAAAAACCTAACTCAGTTTTTAATTTTAGCAATTGTGCAATAGTTTTTGAAGTTTAGGGATTTGATTGTCAAAATTCTTAGTTTAGGAACCAATTTGTTATACTCATAAAGTTTAGGAGGGTCTAGTGCAAAAAAGCATGTAGCTTTTCTGTCCATTGACATTGGCTTACTATTATTAATGTGATAATCTCTACGTAGAAAAGCCAATAGATTCTTTTTAGGGAAACTTTTGAATTTTCGTTAACTACAAAAAGCATCAATACATGCCAACTTAGTGATCCAATCGGGGAGATCATCAATCCAATGGACTGACAAGGCAGATCAAAGACCAAAATTTGCAATAGAGTAGGCAACAATATTAGAGATATGAGAAATGTTACAATTGGAAATAGACAACAAAGACAATGTCTGTAGTGATTGGACCATTAAGGCCCTATGCTTGCTCTGGATCACATCCCTGATTACAGCGGCAACATCAGACTTAACTTAATTGATTCTCCAACAAAGATCATTAGCAAAAAGTAGCCCCTCCTTGAGGGCCATAAGCTCTATGGAATGAGGGGAGTATAGACCATCAACTTCTTGCAGAAGGCCCCCCTAATTCTTTAGTCCCAATCACTAACATCGCCACCCGATCGAGCAGCAATTCATATTCTTCACCACGGCTGCATCGACGTTGAGTTTTAGAGCATTTTGGCATGGCACTTTTCACCTTTGTGGTGAATCCAATGGCCTCATAAAATGGGCTGTGTTAATCTTTGGACAGTTTTGGAACTCACCCACATAGTCATTCATATATTCAATGATGTTACTATTCATTATTTAACCAAAATGAACGTTTCAAAAGCTCATTTTGGTTACGCTACTTTTTTATTGGGTTAATTTGAAAAAATGGCCAAACAAAATTTTTGATAAAAGAAATGGTCTTTTTTTTTTTTTGGAACCAAAAAAGAGGCTTTTTTGAGCACCAAAATTGCCCTTGTTTTTTTCAAAGAAAAGAGAAAAAAGACTGTATCAAAGAGAGAAACCTAAGTATGGTGGAAAAAAAAAAACTAGAGCTATTTTGGGGCCAAAAAAGCTAGTTTTTTTTATGTAAAAAAAAAAAAGGCCATTCATCAAAAAAATTTTGGCAAAAAAGCCATTTTTAAAATTCCTCTTTTTTATTTTTTATTTTTGCTTTCCTAGTTTTTTCCCTAAATATTTTATCTTTGTTAATAACAATATCTCCTAGTTTTCATTATTTATCAATTTGTCCTTTTGTTTTAGAAACTACAAAGATATCCTTTGAATTTGAAAAACTTGTTTCAATTTCATCCCTTGTAGACTTTTTTAACTTAAAAACCATGAAGATAAGATAGATATACCATTGACTAAACCTAATTTGTTTATGAAACATATATTTTTACTTTGAAAAAAAATTTTAAAATATATTTTAAAATTTTAAAAATTATAAAACTTAAAATCTTTCTTTGAAATTTGATGTTTTATTTAAGGATTTTTTTATGATTTTAATATATAAAATATTTATCATAACTATTTAAAAATAGCCATATTGCTTTGCCCAATTTTTTCTATTCACGGAGATAAAATTAAAATAAGTTTTTAAAATTTTAAGGATACATAGTTTTTAAAAACGCAGAGACAAATTGAGAAATAGTTAAAATTTGGAGATAAAATTATATAATTAACCCAAATTTAATATTTAATAAGAGATATAAAGTTAAATAACTTTTTTGAAAGTACTTTTCTAAATTAGGTAATTGGCTGCTTATTAGTGATTAAACTTGATAAATAATCATTTGCTTAATTTTAAAAGTTATGATCATCTACCCAATCCAATTTCCCTAAAAGGGTATGTCATTGACATCTCAAAAGAAAAATATATGTCATTGAAGAACCTTTTTTCATCTAATTTGTCCCCATTAAAATCGTTATTCTAAAATATATGTCTCTGCTTAAATGTTTCTATCATCTTTCTTATTTAAGTACTTGCTCAACTGAAATAACTCTCTCAAATAAATAATCAATCAAGAAAAATAGTAATAGTGTGTCTAGAAAGCATCGGCTTAAACTAAAAAGTTATGGTTTAAACTACTCCCATAAAATTTAAATTACAATATTGTCTTTAATTCAAACTTGGTTTGAACCTTATAGCTAAACAAATCTTAAACTTTTTTAAATAAAAAATTTAACAGATTGAGGACTCACATTGTATGTACATGCTTTTAAACTAGTGAACATAGAAGATTCGTAACCGGTTTTAGCTTATCATCTCTTTCGCCTCCCAATTGTTTTGTTCTTCAAGTTCCTTTATTTTATCTTAAATGTACTGTTTAAATATTTACAAATAGCCATATTTTCTTAATATGCTTAATGAACAAGCTTTTTTATACCATTTATTGAAGTCTTAATAACACTTTAAGAAGAAATCGTTAACCATTCTAATCTTTCCTTCCAAAGAAATGAAAATCATATAAACGTAAAATCTTTATTCTTATTTTCCAACTATACAACTTCTAGAGAGAAACAGAACCTTGTGTGTACTTCTTAGAGAGAGAGAGAAGCTTGTATAGGAGTAGAAAAATTAGGGTTCGTGCTATAATATCAATTGAAGTTAATGGAAACTTCTCCAGTCCAGTGGAAACCCTAGTGATACATTTCTTAAAACTATAGATTTGGTCAGAATTATTTTTTGTCCATATATAATAGCTAAAAAATAAATGTCCATAAGTGGGAATAGTTTTTCAATTCCCACTAGAGAAATTGTCAAAGTTAAATATAAAAATGTGTGATTAATGATTGTATAAGTTATATAATTACTAATTCATAACAATAAACAATTATTCTCCTATTCTATTAAAAGTTAAGGTAAGTTGCTCATGTAACGTCAAGCTTTTTTAGACCGTTACTTAACTTCCTTAAACATCATTTCTTGAACCTTAGTCTTATCTTCTTGGTAAGAAAATACAGTGTAAAATTTTTTTCTTAAACATACTTTAAATATACTTGAATCTATTGTAAAAGTTGAGGCATAGCTCAATACTTGACTTTAAATTATTCTAAATGTTTCTTAAGACTTATTAAGAAATATTTACCTTTATAAAACCCGTAAACGTCTTTTTAGATGCTTTTTACATTATAAAACCTTTCATTAAAACTTTGAAGAGCGGAAGACTTCTTGTAGTGGTATTTATATCCAATCTTCGCATCTATCTACCGCAGCACTGAGCTTTTTAACTAGTCATACTGGTCTCCTATAAAACTACCTATGACATAAAAAAACTTAAAACAAGCTTTCATAAAGTAAGTGCAAATGTTATCTCACAATTCATAAAAACATCTTTCATAAAACTTTTCTCGTAAAACCTTTCTCGTAAAATATTTTCATATATGTTTCTCATAAAACATTCTTAAACATTTTTCGTAAAACGTTCTTTGTAAACCTTTTCTTATAAACATTTTCCTTAAATTTTTTTTCATATACATCTTTCATAAAACATTTCTCAAAATGTTTTCCATAAACATAATACCCAAACATGTCGTAAAAAGGAATGCAAGCAAGGTCATCATGCATGATTCCAATTTTGCTCAATTATGAACATTCAATTATGATTATTACCATTCGTATCTTTCTTAATTTCTTTTCAACATTCATACTTATCATCATTCTTATCTTTACTTGTCTTATAACCTTGAGTATACATACCAACATTATTATTTATAAGATCATAAACATGATGCTTCCCTTGTGGAAGACTTTAGACCATCGAACATCAAGGTTATAACTTTAACATAATTTGCATATCTTACATCAAGGAGGCTGGTACAATACTTTACTTATTATTTTTGCTTTACCTTCTTTTTAACTTTAATGAGCATATCAAATGCTAACTTACATTATGCTATAACATAACATGGAATATTAAACATAGCATATGCAAACATATTGCAAGTCATAACTTGAAACTTTAAAATATTATGCATAACATATACAAACATTTTTTTAAACATAATAATTGCAAACACATTTCAAATCCTTTACTTGGTCTTTTAAACTTTACCTATATCAAATGCAACATGCTTTAAACATAATAGCTGCAAGTATATTGTAAATCTTGATTTAAGCTTTAAAACTTTTTGCAGAACAAATACAAATATACTTAAAAAAAACAACAACAATAACAACAACTTACATAACAATTGTAGGCGAGATTTAAGACTTGCTTGGATAACGCTCCAGCATTCTTATTGTTGGAAAAATAGTACGCAGTGAAAATTTTAAAATTTTTAGTTAGAGTATTTTTCAAAACACAAGTTTGACATGCTATATGCATAAATTAATCAGATCTTACTAACCTCATCTACCGAAGAACTCTTGCAATCTATGTAGAGAAAGGCGTTCCAAAAGAGCCTTAACCAACTGGTCTTCTTTGCTATTCTCTATCCACGATCAAAGTGCATGTGGGCGCATGTCATACAGCTCTTCCCGATGACTCTTCATCTAATCAATTGAGGAAACCTAGAGCTAAGGTTCATGATTTGTGAACAATAGCTCCAGGGAGTTTTAGAGACTCACAAACTAGAGTGCTCACTCTTAATTCCTCAACTGATCTAAATAACAGAGAAGTCTCACTCCCTATTTATAGAGGTTAGACCCAGGGTTAGTCCTTATTAGATAAGGCCTCAAAAATTTGAATCTAGATCAATTTCTAATAAAATCACATAAAAACAAATAATCAAATTATCATTTGGTCGGAAGGCCGATGGAGTAAGTTTGGCAGGCCAAACTAACCCTAAATGATCCTTGCAAATCTTTATTTCCCACCTGAGATTCTTAGGATAAAGCCTTAGTTTTAATTCAAATAACTTAATAGAAAAATTATCTAATCAAAGCAATCATATATATATAATCTCTAAGAAAATAAATATTCCCGATAATTTAACAAGTTTATCACGAATTAATTTACAAACATAATTCAACCGACAAATAGACTTGAATTATCTGATCTTATTAAATTTCAGCCAATTTAATAATTTAACATAAGTCACGAAGTTATTGAAAAAACACGACGTATCGTTAAAGGATTTATTATGAGTGAGCAAAGGGAACCTGATAGACCTATATAGTTCAAGCTCCTGATAATTTGAAACCCAATGTCCTAGATATACATTTCATAATTATCAACTCTAATGCCACTCCACTAAAAGCTTAGAGCTACACTCTTGAACTATATAAAATTACAAAACTCGAATAGCTAAGTTTCCATGACGTATCATAATGTATCGTATCTCTATAGGATTATCGATAATCGGCTTAAGGATAAATTCTGTCTTACCTTCCTGATGGTTTTTCTCTTACGTCCCATTACCTCACCATTGGAAAACTTACCATCCAAAGACAGTATACCATTTGGTTACATCTATGTATCCAAGTGGTTAAGCGCTCTAGTTTTTCGATAATAGGTTAACGCATATAAGAGGATATCATCGACTCCTAAAGAAGATCTATGGATTTCATATCTATGAATAACAAGTCTACGCTATCAAGAGTCATATCTTAAACATACTAGCATGTGTACCAAACTAAATTGTGGATGTCACCCTGAAACACCCGTATTTTAACGAGTATGATTTGTGTGAAATCATATGAATAAAATATTACTTTAGTATTTTTACCAAGTCTCCGTAGTAAGTATTTAAAACCTACCTATCACTCATCACTTCTACCAAACTTGTCACATTAATGCTCAATTAAGTAGCATCCTTCTCATGTGGAGACATAAAATTAATTCACTTTAACTACTTAGAGATATAAAATTAATTCACCTCAACTACTAGGAGACATTGATATATTTTCGCAACCACCTTTTTAATGCTTCCTTCATCTTCTTCCACAACTTGCCCCATTTACCTCCTCAATTATGTTGGCATTATTTGCCAAAAGTCTCCATGAGAGACATGATAATATTTTCTTTTAATGCTTATTTGTATCTTCCTACAACTTTCTCCATAAACCTACAATTATCTCCCGCTCTTTAATTATTTTGATGCCTATTTATTCAACCATCACCACTTTCTTCTCTAGTTTCTCATTCTCTCCTTTCTCACTTCAATTTCTAACCAAAGACACAAGGCATAAAGCTCTCTTTGTAGCCAAGTAACTATAATTTCTAGCCATGTTTGAAGCCACTTTAGAGTCAATTCAAGTTTTATTTTTAACCCAAACTTTGGTGTTTTTCAAAGGAGTTTTGAGGTTAGTTTTCTTTAATTCAAACCTGGATTTAGTATGTATTTTCTCCATATTTAATGTATGATTTTTTTGTTCCAAGTTCATGCAAATTTCTAGTTATGTTAATATGCATATTTGAGCAATTACGAACAAAAACTTGAGTCTTGGGTTGAAACTGACAACAAACCTTTATTTTTGTCTGATAACAATATTACAAACATGCTAGGAATGTTTAAAACCGTTTTCTATAACTTTAAGATTGATGTTTTAAGGTTTTAAGCTTGAAAAGCAAACTTATGCATGTTTTCCTCATTATTTGCAAGAAGGGCTAGAGATATGGTTTGATGATGATTTTAGCATAAAACTTATGAGAATATATTTATTATGATTATATAATGCATGCTACCAATTTTGAAATGGTTTTAAAATTTTGAATAAGAATAATATGCTTTGGGTTTAAGAAAAACTTAACATTCCATAAACCTTGTATTATCTCTATGGGCAGTAGCACTTTCTTGAAATTTTGGGATTAGATGAAAATGAATTTTATAAATTGGTTTACATATCTTAAAAGTAGACATTCTAAGCTTTCCAATAAGCTATCATGAGCCTAAATCAGAGTTATATTTTATTTTCTATGAATTTTTCAATTCTTAGGTTGAAAACTAGTAAACCTATCAGTGGCAGTATACCACCCGTCTACCATAAATAAACTACCCAATAACCCATGTGCTAATTGTAGATAGTGAACCCAACTTTGATCACCTTCTAATCCCTGAATGTATTGCAACCTCTCCAAAACCATCCTAAGTGATCTATGAATCTTATTAGAGACTAAAATATATAGATTTACACTTAATTTATTTATGGATGTGGTTATATGTTATGCTTTAGTTTTAATTGTCCTTATGCACACCTTAGGATCAAGGGTGTGTGGAGCTTAAGTTAATTAAATTTTTGAGATTAAAAGATTGTTGAGAAGCTTGGAAAGTAGGGATTCTATTACTCATCTTTTGTAAGGGTTTTATGGAATTAAAATTGATTTTTTTACTACAAGATATATGTATCTATGTTGAACTGCTTTTACATGAGAATCACATATGAAACTATGACATGAACTCGCCCTGTATTGATTAGCGATGAACATAATGAATTAACACTTGTTGTTATAAATTGGGAAGCATGGTTAGGAAAATTGACTCTATAAATAATGATTGAACATTGAGAAATGGTGAAACGTGAAGAGGGCGGCGGTTACATTCTTGGGCACGAATACCCTAAAAGGTAAAATAGGGGGAGGTGATGACATTTCTTTAGGTCGAAAGTCCCAGAACGCACTATATAGGAATCGACTTGGTGAGGACTTGGGGCTTGATGTCCCCTCACTGGGATACCCTCGGAATGTTTGGAAGGTGGACAAGCACGCCCATTTGGGTTTCAAAAAGTAGAATGTTACTTTATTTAATGTGGATACCTAGGAATAATGATGAATTGTAATATTGTATATATGTGTAAGTGTGAAACTTGGTAATGGTTAACTATGATATCTACGAGATATGATCATAATAAACCTCATAATCTGGTATATGATATAAATTAACTAACCTTGCAGTTTTAATGTGGTAATGAATAAAACCTTAAGGTGAGTAATGATTTTCCCTAGTAAGCATGCTGATGCTCATCCCTATCATATTTACATCTCTCAGGTGGAACTCAGTGCAACTTTTTTGATGAGGAATAGGCAACAACACTGTTGATTTCGTGTTGGAAGATCTTTGTTTAATTGTAACTGGTCTAGATTATGTAAGATTCATACTTCCTTTGTGATGGTTGTGTTAAGTTATTTGGGAATTGTACTATAGTGATGGTGACTGTATTTTAAATATTTGATGCTACACTAAAAACTGTGGTTTGTATTTTAAAGGTTTATTTTTATTTTTATTTTTGTTTAAAGACCCATGGGCATTGTTAAATGGATTTAAATAATATTGAATCTAAATTTATTTTTATTTATTCAATACTATTAACCCCCACATAGGGGCGTTACAGAATTTTTGGTATCAGAGCCTAGGTTCGGTTAACCTAGGGGGTGTATCACCACCTTAAAAATTAATCTTTTGGAATGATTTTAAAGTTAAGTATTAATGTCATCATCATTGGGTACTAATCCTAGTTAAATTTACGTAGCCAGTAGAAACTATGCCGCCAAGACATCAAGTGCAATCATCTGATCATTGACAACCGGTCGAACAGGTTCAGGAAGTTGAATAACCTGAACCAATGGAACAAGCTCAGGAAGATGAGCAACCACGACGGGCAGCATAGACCTCGCCAGCTACACCAGAAGTGAATAATCTAGGACAAATTCTTCAAGCTTTGCAAAATGTGCAAAGACCTATGGAAGCTCGTGATCCTGAGCAACGACATTTGACCCTACTAAAGGAGTTCATGAAGCAGAAACCTCCTGCATTTAGTGGAGAACCCAATCTTGTCATAGCTAAACAATGGCTAAAGGTGGTTAAAAAGAAGTTGGAGACTTGAGAATTCCACAAGAGTATTGGGTTGGTTTTTCAACATATATATTTGAGGGAAAAGCCAAAGAGTGGTGGGATCTTCAGAAAGACGACTATGACATGCCGAACCTCACATGGGAGCAGTTCGAAACCATATTTCATAACACTTATTTTCCTCAAGGCCATAGGCAAGCAATGATGCGAGAATTTAAAAACCTGGTGCAGGAAGATACTATGGTTGCTGAATACCATGCTCGATTCATAGAATTGTCTCGCTACAATCCCGAAGATGTATCGGATCCAATGGCTAAGTGTAAAAAATTTAGAAATAACCTGAGACCAAAAATCAAACAAATGATAGCTACTGTCCCATCTACAGACTTTCTTGAGCTTGTAGCCACGGCACAACGGGCAGAGATAATACTAAATAACTCCTATAGAGAGTATAAGGGTTCTGATGGGCGTCAAAGGAAGATAGGCAAGAAGGAGAAGTCACAAGGACAGGTCACTTAGCATAGTGGAGTGACTATTGGTGGTGGATCTTTTGGTAGTGGTCGTTTTCAGCCATATGCTTGTCATAACTGTGGACAAGTGGGACATCTAAGAAGGAACTATCCTAACCGCACTGCACAATCGTCCCTTGCACCAAGGCCACAAGGAAGTCATTTTGGGTCCACTATTTGGGGAGGGAGTCAAAACCGGGGAGCTCCTCAGCAAAACATTCCAGCTTCCCAAGTCTTAGTAACTCAATCTCGAGGGTTTCAACCCCAATACAACTACCAACAGTGGCCACAGGGCTCAAATTTCTATGCCAATTAGAATTTTCAACTGACTCCACAAGTTTTAGTGAATCAAGGGCCACATCTTCCTAGAAGAAATAATAATAAGACTAGTAGTAGCCAAGAAAACTGAGGAAAGAGTGATAAGGGGAAAGCAACAACAAAAGCTTATGCAATTACAGCTACAGCTGGACAAGCAAAGCAGGCTAATCACTCCATTGTAGACGGTACGATTCACGTGTCTCATTCTTGGGCTAATGTATTGTTTGATACTGGTGCCACTCATTCATTTATATCGATGTTATTTGCTTCTGGACTACAATTAGAAATAGAAATATGTAGTTTGCCACTAACCACCCTTAGAACACCAATGGGCGAGATAGCTGAAGTATCCATAATTTGTAAATCGGTGTGTCTTGTTATAGGAGAACATAAACTATCAGCTAATCTATATGTAATAACTATGACAGAGTTTGATGTAATCCTAGGAATGGATTGGCTAACCAAATATCAAGTAATAGTAGATTGTCATAGGAAACGTGTCTCTTTGTTCATCAAGAATGGACAAGTTATCAAATTTCAAGCAAAGATAGGAACAGTGACACCAGCCCCGGTGCTTAAGGCTTGTATTGGAGGACAAAGGGATTTCACCAATTTGGGGACAATCTTTGCTTCGAAGGGAGAACTAAAGAGAAGCGACCCATCCTTTCACACTCCTATGGTGGACGAATTTCTAAATGTTTTTCTAGATGAATTGCCAGGACTTTTGCCTAGAAGAGAAATCAAGTTTGTCATTGACTTAATCCCAGGACGACACCTGTTTCCATTGCTCCATATCAAATGGCACCTACTAAGAAGGTGGAATTAACGAAGCAATTAGACGAATTACTAGAAAAAGGATTTATTCGACCGAGTACATCACCTTGGGGAGCTCCAGTGCTTTTTGTCAAGAAACATGACGGATCGTTGAAGCTTTGTGTTGATTATCGCCAGCTTAATCGACTAACTATCAAGAACAAATACCCACTACCTCGTATTGACGAGTTGTTCGATCAGTTAGGAGGATCTCGCTACTTCTCAAAGATTGACTTACGATCTGGATATCACCAACTAAAGATAAGGGAGGAGGACATTCCAAAGACAGATTTTTGGACTCGCTACGGTCACTTTGAGTTTCTTATCATGCCTTTCAGGTTAACCAATGCACCAGCAGCTTTCATGGACTTGATGAACCATGTCTTCCAACCGTACTTAGATCAATTTATCATTGTCTTCATAGATGATATCTTGATCTATTCCAAAACTAAAGAAGAACATGCTAAGCATTTGAGGATTGCTCTACAGACGTTGAGAGAACATGGTCTCTATGCAAAGAGAGAGAAATGTAATTTCTAGATGACAAAGGTCAAGTTCCTTGGACACATTATCTCTAAAGAAGGCATCTCAATGGACCCATCAAAGATTGAAGCGGTGCCAAATTGGGAACGAAGAAGAATGTGTCAGAGATCCAAAGTTTCTTTGGATTAGCTGGATACTATTGACGCTTCGTAGAGAATTTCTCAAAAATTGCTTCTCCATTGACAAGACTCACAAGGAAGAATGTCAAGTTTGGGTGGGACGACAAATGTGAAAAAGCATTCGAGGAACTGAAACAAAGACTCACTTAGTGCACCTGTGCTAATCATACCCAACAATGAAGAGCCTTACATAGTATACACTGATGCCTCGAGAAACAGTTTGGGTTGCGTGCTAATGCAGCATGGACGAGTAGTTGCCTACGCCTCATGCCAGTTGAAACCCCACGAGAGGAACTACCCCACACATGATCTTGAGTTAGCTGCCGTGGTTTTTGCACTCAAGATTTGGAGATGTTATCTATATGGCGCAAAGTTTGAGCTTTATATGGATCATCAAAGTCTAAAATATTTGTTTACTCAAAAGGACCTCAACCTAAGGCAACGAAGATAGACTGAGTATATGGTGGATTATGACTTTAGTATCCAATACCATCCTAGAAAAGCAAACGCAGTGGCGGATGCTCTAAGTCATAAGAACAACAAAATTATAGCCAGTCTAGCATTAGAAGATTGGAGACGAGTCATCACCATCGCCGACTTCAACTTGCAATATTATGAAGATGATGAGAGAGCTTTTCTATTCAATGTGATACCAACTTCTACGTTAATCCAACAAGTAAAACAAGGACAATGGTACGATGAAGGATTAAGTATAGTCTGGGAACAAATACAAAATGGTGAACAACTAGATGGATGGCAAATTGAGCCGGAAGGGTTCCTACTTTACAAAGGAAGATTAGTTCTTCCAAAGGATCCTTATCTCAGACATACAATGTTAGATGAAGCACATCGTTCAAAGTTTGCTATTTATCCTGGAAGCACTAAAATGTATATGGATCTAAAACAAAAATACTAGTGGCGAGGAATGAAACGAGATGTAGCAAACTTTGTGTCTAAGTGCATGACATGTTAGCAAGTTAAAGTAGAACATCAAAAGCCTGGAGGCGAGTTGAGGAGTCTACCTATTCCAGAATGGAAGTGGGATCATGTGACAATGGACTTTGTTACCGGATTTCCTAAAACTCAATTGGGGCATGATGCCATTTGGGTAATTATGGATCTTTTAACTAAAAAGTCCACTTCATCCCAATCAAAACTAGTTACAATGTCTCAAAATTATGCCAATTGTATGTGGAGAAGATAGTGACATTGCATGGTGTACCCATGTCAATAGTCTTTGATAGGGATACGCATTTTACATCAAAGTTCTGGAGACGATTGTAGAAAGCTTTGGGAACATAACTGAATTTTAGTACGGCCTTTCATCCTCAAACAGATGGACAATCTGAACGTGTCATTCAAATTCTCAAGGATATGCTTCAAGCTTATGTACTAGACTTTGGAACCAATTAGGCTGCACAGCTATCATATGTTGAGTTCGCATACAACAACAGTTACCAAGCGAGTATTGGAATGGCTCCATATGAGGCTTTGTATGGTAGGCCTTGTAAATCTCCATTATGTTGGGCTGAAAAGGAAGAATGTCTTGAACTTGGGCCCCAGTTTATCAGAGAAACAACGGACAAGATCCGAATTATTCATGACCGTCTTCAGACAGCTCAAAGTCGACAGAAGAATTTTGTAGATAAGAGGAGACGACCTTTAGAGTTCATGGTTGGAGACTTTGTGTTCTTGAAGATGAAACCAAATCAAGGTGCGTCTCGATTTGGTGTTAAAGGAAAGTTAGCACCAAGGTATACAGGACCATTTGAGATTGTGGAACGCATTAGACCACTAGCATACCGTTTAGACCTACCACCACAATTGTCTCATGTACATAATGTGTTCCATGTATTGATGTTAAGGAAGTATGAATCCGACCCTTCACATGTGATTATGTGGACAGATATACCAATTGAAGTAGATACGACCTATGAAGAAGTTCCAGTTCAGATACTGGATCGTGAAATAAAAATATTACGTCGTCGTGAAATTCCTCTGGTGAAAGGATGTGGCAACATCATAATGTAGAGGAAGCCACATGGGAACTTGAATCTGAAATAAGAGAGAAGTATCCACATTTGTTTTAACATTGTAATCAGTGTACGAAATTTTGGGGATGAAATTTTTAAAGGAGGGGAGAGTTGAAACACCTGTTATTTTAACGGGTATGATTTTTGTGAAATCATATGAATAAAATATTACTTTAGTATTTTTACCAAGTCTCCACAATAAATATTTAAAACCTACCTATCACTCATCACTTTTGCCAAACTTGTCCCGCTACATTAATGCTCAATTAAGTAGCCTCCTTCTCATTTGGATACATAGAATTAATTCACCTTAACTACTTAGAGACATAAAATTAATTCACCTCAACTACTAGGAAACATTGATATATTTTCTCAACCACCTTTTTAATGCTTCCTTCATCTTCTTCCACAATTTGCCCCATTTGCCCCCTTAATTATATTGGCATTATTTGCTAAAAGTCTCCATGGGAGACATAATAATATTTTCTTTTAATGCTCATTTGTTTCTTCCTACAACTTTCCTCATAAACCTACAATTATCTACCGCTCTTCAATTATTTTGATGCCTATTTATTCAACCATCACCATTTTCTTCTCTAGTTTCTCATTCTCTCCTTTCTCACTTCAATTTCTAACTAAAGACACAAGGCATAAAGCTCTCTTTGTAGCCAAGTAACTATAATTCCTAACCATGTTTGAAGCCGCTTTGGAGTCAATTCAAGCTTGATTTTTAACCTAAACTTTGGTATTTTTCAAAGGAGTTTTAAAGTGGGTTTTCTTTAATTCAAACTTGGCTTTAGTATGTATTTTCTCCATATTTAATGCATGATTTTTGTGTTTCAAGTTCATGCAAATTTCTAGTTATGTTAATATGCATATTTGAGCAATTATGAATAAAAACTTGAGTCTTGAGTTGAAACCGACAACAAACCTTTATTTTAGTCTGATAACAATATTACAAACATACTAGGAATGTTTAAAACCGGTTTCTATAACTTTAAGATTGATGTTTTAAGGTTTTAAGCTTGAAAAGCAAACTTATGCATGTTTTTCTCATTATTTGCAAGAAAGGCTAGAGATATGGTTTGATGATGATTTTGGTATAAAACTCATAAGAATATATTTATTATAATTATATAATGCATGCTGCCTATTTTGAAATGGTTTTAAAATTTTGAATAAGAATAATATGCTTTGGGTTTAAGAAAAACTTAACATTCCATAAACCTTGTATTATCTCTATGGGCAGTAGCTCTTTTTTGAAATTCTGGGATTAGATGAAAAAGAATTTTGTAATTGGTTTACATATCTTAAAAGTAGACATTCTAAGCTTTCCAACGAGTTATCATAAGCCTAAATCGGAGTTATACTTTATTTTTTATGAATTTTTCAATTCTCGGGTTAGAAACTAGTAAACCTACTAGTAACAGTATACCACCAGTCTGCCTTAAGTAAACCACCCAATAACCCATGTGCTAATTGTAGATAGTGAACCCAACTTTGCTCACCTTCTAATCCCTGAATGTCTTGCAACCTTTCCAAAACCATCATAAGTGATCTATGAATCTTATTAGAGACTAAAATATATAGATTTACACTTAATTCATTTATGGATGTGGTTATATGTTATGCTTTAGTTTTAATTGTCCTTATGCACACCTTAGGATCAAGGGTGTGTGGAGCTTATGTTAATTAAATTTTCGAGATTAAAAGATTGTTGAGAAGCTTGGAAGGTAGGAATTCTATCACTCATCTTTTGTGAGGTTTTTATGGAATTAAAATTGATTGTTTGACCACAAGATATATGCACCTATGTTGAACTACTATTATATGAGAATCACATATGAAACTATGACATGAACTCGCCCTGTATTGATTAGCGAGGAACATAATGAATTAATATATGTTGTTATAAATTGGGAATCATGGTTAGGAAAATTGACTCTATATATAATGATTGAACATTGAGAAATGGTGAAACGTAAAGAGGGCGGTGGTTACGTCCTTAGGCACGAATACCCTAAAAAGTAAAATAGGGGGGAGGTGATGACGCTCCCTTGGGTCAAAAGTCCCAAAACGTACTGTACAGGAATCGACTTTGTGAGGACTTAGAGCTTGATGTCCCCTCACCGGAATACCCTCGGAATATTTGGAGAGTGGCCAAGCACGCCCATTTGGGTTTCGAAAAGTGGAGTGTTACTTTATTTAATGTGGATACTTAGGAATAATGTTGAATTGTAATATTTGTATATATGTGTAAGTGTGAAACTTGGTAATGATTAACTATGGTATCCACGAGATATGATTATAATAAACCTCATAATCTGGTATATGATGTAAATTAACTAACCATGCAGTTTTAATGTGGTAATGAATGAAACCTTAAGGTGAGTAATGATTTTTCCTACTAGGCATGTCGATGCTCATCCCTATCATATTTACATCTCTTAGGTGGAACTCAGTGCAACTTATCTGGCGAGGAATAGGCAACAACATTGTTGATTTCATGTTGGAAGATATTTGTTTAATTGTCACTCGTCTAGATTATGTAAGATTCGTACTTCCTTTGTGATGGCTGTGTTAAGTTATTTGAGAATTGTATTATGGTGATGATGACTGTATTTTAAATATTTGGTGCTACACTAAAAACTATGGTTTGTATTTTAAATGTTTATTTTTATTTTTATTTTGTTTAAAGACCCATGGGCATTGTTAAATGGATTTAAATAATATTGAATCTAAATTTATTTTTATTTATTCAATATTGTTCACCCCCACATAGGAGCGTTACACACCCTTTGGTACATCAAAAGACATAAGTCAAGACAACAGGCCCACTATTCATCTCAAGATTAAGATACAATACATATAATTATCTAAAGTGAATTGATTTGTTGAGACAGAATTATTGATCTAAATCAATTACATTTTAGTCCTAATCCAATACATCATCACTATGACAATACACCAATGTTTATATTCATAGAGTCCACGTCCGATGGCCAAGATAAACCATCTCCCATTAGGGTTATGAACAACATAACAATCTTTGCAGGAATAAAGTTCCCAACTTTGTTTCCTCGATTGCGGATCTTATGATTTAGACTGTCACCTTTAGAATCATGTCTTCCGCATAATCTATCCATCATATGCCTGATTCTAAAGGCTTAGATCGACAGTTTTAAACTTTTGTTTGCTTATTATACATCTAACAAATATAAACGTAAAGAGAACAACAATTTGGTATATGAGTAATAAATAAATTCTTTATTGATAAAAATGTCTCCAAAAATATATTATATTTTTACTTCTTAGGGCATACATGTATAACACCTATTTCATTCCTTTTCCATTCCTTCTATTAGTCGACTTCTATGCCATGATCAAACGACACCCAATTTATTAGTTATTATTAATGTACTCAATTGATAACAGAACTTAATCATTAAATGTTCATTCCTTTTTACTTTACTTAGCATCCTATTGGTTTAATTTTCCTTTGCTTTGTATTCCATTAGTTTACCTTCCTTTACTTAACTTTATAAACTATCGGTTTATCTTTCCTTTGTAAACTAGTGGTTTACCTTTCTTTAACTTTGTAAACTGTCGGTTTACCTTTTCTTTGACTTTGTAAATCATCGGTTTACCTTTTCTTTGTAAACCATTGGTCTACCTTTTTTTTTTATTTAACTTGAACATCACTTAGTTAAATCTCTCATCTCTCTTGACAGTTTCATTACTAAGCATATTACGGAAAATTTTTTGTCTAAGAGCATTTTGCTAATTTAGAGTGTTTGGCTCCGTTTTAGCCGTTTTCTTAAAAATAATAATTTTACCCTTAACGGGTTTTTAATAAATCTTGTAACTTTACTTAACTTTTTGCTTAACTTTACCATTCTATTGTTTACATGTTACAGAAAAATTCTCACTAAAGGGCATTTCCCGATATCGGGTGTTTCGGGTCCGTTTTAGCTATTTTACAAAAAATAACCATTTTGCCCTTGACGAGTCTTAAAAAACTTTCAAAACCCATTCTAAAACAAATCTTACATTTCTTTACTTCTCATAATATTATGAAAATCAAAACATCAGTTTTCCTTTAGTTAAAATCATTTTTATTAAAACTTTACAATTTTGACCATCACTTGAAAATCTTTGCAATTACACCCTTAATGTTCTTTTCTTTTCTTTCCTTAATAAAAACTCTTAATTTGAAACTTAAAACCTGTAGTTACTCACTACCCATAACAATGTAGAAAACCAACTTTTCTTTTGTGAAACCTAGTTTCACATGATTTTATAATTTTGGCCCGAAACATAAAAATCTTGAGATTTTTGCCCCCAGAACCAAAACAACTATCCCATGCCAAAATGTTTAGTTTTTAACAATGTTTAAACTTTTCAAAATATTCATCATCTGAATCAAAAATTTTCATTTTATGAAATTTTATGCTTAAAATCTCGTAAAATTCATAACTTACAAACCAAACAAAATTTTACAAACTGTTCACATTGCCCTAACAATTTCGATGAATTCGAAAACTTTTATGTTTTAAATTTCCTAAAATTTTAACGTTAAAGTGGATTTTTTTTAATTCTCCTATGTTTACAAAACTTTGCAATTTAGTCCTTTTAGAATTTTATAAAACTTTGTTCACAAAAGTTGTTGCTCTCACTGTTTTGGCAAATTCTAAACTATACTTTAGAAAATAAATTGGCCTCTAAGGCCCTTAAAAAAAATAATTTCTTAAAAACTAGCTAAACTTTGTATTTTAACAAAGTTTAACGATCTTTTCATTTTTACACAAAAACCCTAATTTTCTTAACTTCCCATCAACATCATCATCATCAACATCATTGTAAAACATAACAAATCATACCATAAAGTTGATTCTACATGCCATTGTCCATAAACATTACAACAAACACTTATTGTACGCATTAAAACATAAAATTTTCACACTAGATTTAAGGATTTTACCTAAGACTTTTTAAGCTTTAGCTCTTCGTTTGGGATGCTTTAAAACCTTATGAAAACCCTTGACATAACCATAGCACATAACCATAGCAAAACCCCCATTAAAACCTATCCAAATCATAAGCAAAAACCCTAAAACATCATAGGGAAAAACTTGAGTTTTTACCTTGAAAACTCATTAATCTTCCTTTAGAACTCTTTACCTTGCTTCAAATTATGATTTAGAGGCTTGGACTTTGAAAAAATAATTGGGAGGATCATGGGAAAAGGGCAATTTTTCATGGGGAAATTAGGGAGAGTTTTTCTTCCTTTCTTTTCTTTTCTTTCTTTCTTTTTCATGCCATTTTGCATGAAATGATGGAGAACTAACTTTTGGTCTCCTTTTGCGAATTGCACAACAGCTACAAATTGTGGGGTAAGGTGGCCATTTCTCCACCTAAAAGGTGGCATCCAGTGGGCCTACAGAACATTCTTTAACAGTCCAAATTTATACTTATAGTATTTTTCCTATACTACCAGTATATGTATTACACTGCCAGTATTCTTTTCTACACTATGTTTCATGGTCCACAAGCTTTCACATCATCCACCTAGTGTATTTCTTATACTGTTTAGCTTAACACAGTCTAATTTTTATACTGCATTACCTTATGCAATATAATTTTCATACTGCTTAATTTTATGCAGTATTATTTCTATACTGCTTAACTTTATCAATATCATGCTTATACTGTATAACTTTATCAGTGTAATCTTTACACGACATTTTTCTCAAAATGCATAATTTCTATACTATGTATTTCTTTTACTGCATCTTTGTCTTAAAATTTGTTGCAAGACATTTTGCAACAATTAAGCTTTTTAGCTTACTTTCATTTCATTCCTTACTTGTTTAAACTGTGGCATGATTTTTTATCTTAAAAATCCCTTTTTCACCTTTATGGAATTTTTTGTAACAATCAAATTTAAACAATAATTCTCGTGGCACCAAAATTACCCCTTAAATTCTTAACAAAAGTTTGAGCATAAAATTTGTACATAATTTACTTAATATAATCCTTAATTATTGCATTTTCTTATGTACTAACAATTTTCGAGTGCCATAGCTCAATTGGTCCCCACCCTTTGACTAGAGTGAGATTTTGGTCCCCAACCTTTTTTTTTTTTTTGCCAAGCTAACCCCAACCTGTCATTTAGGTTGCTAAGGGACCAATTTAATGATCAAACCATTAAGTTTGACCATTAAATGTTGTTGGATATCTTTTTTAAATTAAAATTACTAAATTAACCTTCAAATATTGAGACATTAAACAATTAGGTGCAAATTACAACTATTGATTCAAAAACACCAAATTACAACTATTAGTTTGATTTTTACCCTCAAAAAAATTCAAAATCATCAAAGAGAAAAGGAAAAAAAACCAACGCATATGCTTCCCCTACCCACCGTGCCAGCAACCCAACCTCCACACCCAACCACCCTAACCCTAGCCATCAATCCCATCCCACCTGTCGCCCCTCCTAAAGCCCCCACAAACCCCATTGGCCCTTCTCCTTTCACAAAAGATCCTGTCTGCTCAACCCTCACCCGCCACCACAACGCTATCAAGCCCGCCTGTCGCACCCAAGTGACCCCTCACTCTGCTACTGCAACTCTGTCATGACCCATAGAGAAATGTGACCCATTGCAAAAAGTGAACCACAATCAAGATCGCGACCATTATTGCACTCCACCAACGATGGAGACCGCCCAGGCGTTGTCAAGGGCGACTCCAACAAAGGGGACAAGGGTAAGAAAGAGCGAGGCCAAGGAGCTTCCAATGATGGAGACCATTTGTATTAATTCTTTGTTTTGTTTTTTTTGTTTTTTTTTTTTTGTTTCCTATTCTGATTTTATTTTTATTTTTTATTAATATTATTTATTATTATTTATTGTTTTTATGTTTTAATTTTTATTTCTTAAAAAATTGTTTTACTAAATTGCCCTCACTAAAAACATCATGTGCAATTCACATCACACAAAATTAACAAAGGCCAGTTAAATTAGTCCTTCAACAATTTAAATGACAGGTTAAAGTCACTTTAGTCAAAAACAAATCTCATTTTTATGAAAGGTTGAAAACCAATTCAACAATTTACCCTAAAACTTGCTCAATATTCTTCCTTTTTCCTGCGTCCTGAAAGGCATTTGCATTTTTGGAATCTGTGCAACACTACATGGCAAACAGAATAAAGAAGAAACGGAGAATACACTGAAAGAGAAACCGCCAACATTTTCAACCCCAATATCCAATTGTTGATGGAACTATTCAAACTTGGGAACCATCCACGCAAAAAGCTTAGCATCCACGTGAGAATAAAAGCACCATCCAGGACCAAGAGAACAAAACCATAACTGAAATGAAATACTTATTCAATTATTCTATCTTCTCCATTCCCTAATTATTCCCATGAACCACACCACCACCACCACCACCACCACCACACCCCACCGTACCCCCACCCCCACCCCCCCCAAAAAAAAAAAAAAAAAAAAAAATTCTTCTGTACTTTCTACACAATCCAGCTAAGTCATGCCCGCTATGCAAGCTAAAGAAAGAAAGCAGACAACAAGTACAGAAACACAAAAGGAAAGAGAGAAAAAAAGGGGTTAAGACATTTGTGTTCTAAAAACAATTGGATCACAAAATAAATTTTGTGAGTCGGGGAAAGAAGGGTCAAACTTTGTTGACAGTTATTTCCTAATCCAGAGGTTGCAATTTAATTTGCGAGGTACTGCCAGACGAAGTCTGCATTCAGAGGCTTGGATCATGTTTTGAAAATTGATTAGAAGTTCTAAATGAAGATGGAGCAGCAGGATCATGACTGCATCGGATGGCTTGTCCGAGGAAGGATGGTGTTAGCTAGATCTTCGTTCAATTTCACCGGAAGTGGTGGCATCTGCTTCATCACTTCCGGCATGTCTAGCAATCTGTAGAGAAGCAGAACATGGAGACAATGTTGAGTTATAAAGGTGTGATGTTTCAGCATGCATCAGTAAACGCAAAGCTAAAAAGCTTCAAACACCACGAAGACAAAACAGGTCCAGAATTACTTATTCTATTTAGTGATTCTATAAGGGTAAAAAAACAAGCTCGAAAATACACTTGGCAGGGACATCGGCTAGTCAATTCATACAAAGTGCCGGCGAAAAACAGACTATCGTCAATACAATCACATGATAAAACCACAGTAATCTATGGTTATTTTTACTGCTGCTCAAAGAAAAAGGGAGCAAAGTCACATGCGGGGATAGATGATTATGCTATCAGATTGTTGTGAGTTGTCGTTACATTGGCCGTACAACTATTGGTAAAGTGTTAAGAAATGCACAGAAAAAACAATAAAACAAATAGAAAAATGATTCGATTTCAAAGTACGCAATGAAATTGCAGTGTCCTAGTCAGTTTTCTCACACTTAAACTTAAATGATGACAACTCAAATCGAAAGGAACCAGAAAGAAAAGTTGCAATAAAGTAAAAACTACTCTTAAAAAAAAAGTAAAAAATAAAAATAAAATAAAATAAAATCTGCGTATAAAAATGTACCATCTATTCTTCTGTCTTACCACATAATAACTTTAACATTTAATAAGCAAACATAAAAATAAACTGTGGCGAAGTGAAATAAAAATTCAATGGTAAAGTAAAGAAGAAATTTAAATTATGAGATGAACTAGCAAAAGATCCACAACTTACTCATTCATAATCTTGAGGATGTTATCCCGAGTTTGGCAGAAGAGATTGATGTTTTCTTGTAGCTGAAAACAAGGACACAAATAAGAACAAAAATATCTACGACATAAATAAATTTCACAGCACCCCATAATGCATCGTTCCTATGTCATCAATTCATGGGCCACTTACTCCAAAAAAACAAAAATCAAAAATCAAAAATTAAAAATCATGGGCCAATAAATCTGTAAGCAAAGCTTCCCAAGAAAAGGGATCTAGATACTACCAGATATGTGTTGTATCAGCGGTACCTTTAATTTTGAGTTTCTAAATGGAAAAAGGTTTCAACCGTAGGTTAATTGCTATAATGGTGAGAATTTATATCATTTTAATAAGAGACAGAAACATTCATATAATAAACCAGAAAGAACTAATAATGCAAAATGAATATAACCTGCAAAATGTTACCTGGTAACTAGAAATGTTTGCAGAAATTTGATTCAAGGCCTGGGCGTTTTGCTCCAGAAGATCTCCTGTAGAACCACCAATCTCTGCAAATGGATAGGGAAGCTATTAACTACATAAATACAAGAAAAAATTAAGAAGAAAATCTGTTTCTAGAATACCAATTTTATGTCCAAAAGTCCATTCACAACCAGACATCATCTTTCAACAACTATTAGAAATATATCATCATAACTTGTATCCCCATGAAGCCTGGGAATAGGATGATTTGCATCAAGTTGTTGAAGAACCATGACATGACACCTTCAATTTATGCACAAAACTATTTAGGTGGGGAAAGATATTTCATAAAGTTGACTCATGAGGCAAAATCCCATATTGAGTAAGATGGATACTCCAAGCAACTTAATAATGACAAATGGCGTTTATTTTTTACCAATACCCGTTATGGTCTAAGCCATCATCTTTGATTACCTTTTAACAGCTTTTGTGAACAAGTAAATCCATCTTTCATTTTCTCCGTCTACTTTCAAATGTATAGATTCATGGTGATGATATATTGAACCTTTCATTATTATTATTTTTATAAATTGCTCGTTATTCCCAGGATTTGAACTTGGGATCTCTCCCTTTACCCATCCCACCTTTACCAAATGGGCTTGCACTAGTTGGCTTAGCCTGTGATTAATTGTATCTCTCCTTGTCTCATCGTCTTTTATTTAGCTCTTACCAGTGTTAACTCACAGGAGGTCAAACTCATTTGTCACTTCAAATTTGAGCTTAGCTTTCACTTGTTAGAAAACATTAATGGAAACATTATCTGCATATAAGAAACAAAGCAAATGACAACCTTTGAATGAAATGCCATCATCATTATCCACAGGAATCATTGGTGGAGCATATGGAAGTACACTGGAGCGGGGTGCATACTGAGATGACTTTGCTGAAGGATCAGTGACTCTTTCCTGGGAGACAATGCAAAACTACCCCATGAGTATCAAGTAAAAATTAAAAATAATAATAATAATAATAATAACCAACGACACACACACACACTCTAAATGACAGGAATACAATTTTGCGATTAAATTAATTGTGTTGGCTGGAATTTTCTTAAAAAAGAGAGGCGCAGGAACACACAAGTCCATCTGTAGATAGACGGTAAATTTATCGTCAAGCATTCTATCAGTAGCAAAAGATTATCTCCTTATTATACTTCAAGATTATTTCCCTCTCAGCAAAATTGCCCCAAAGCTCAAACTTTGTGCGTATGATGTTTCCCTTTAATCAAGCAATATACTTGCTGGTCCATGTCTATGTCAGCATGTCCATTAAGTTTATTACTATAGAACATTTCCCGAGTAATCAGAGATTTAGAAGTATATTGAGATCTATCTCAACAGCGTTCATGCTTGCAAAAGACGAATAAAATCAAAACTGTAGTAAGAAACAATTCCATGAATAGAACATAATTAAGGTCTATTGTGCCAGATGAAGAGAAAATTGAAACAGTAATAAAGCCACTTCTCAATAAAAAGGACATTATGTAACTTAATGTTATTCTTTAATGCAGGTATGCAAAGGAAACAGCTAGTTACAGCGTTCTATGTTATTTCTGTTTCACTTTTTAGGTTCTCAAAAGTGCAATAAAAGAAATCCCAATATCTAATCAAGTTTATCGATAAGCTTTTAATCAGGTTATATATTGTATAATAATGGATCAACAGAAGTCTCATTTGTACGTGCAATTTAGTTCAAGTTGGTGATATTATACACACATACACACATAGGGAATAGAGTAAATTGCATGGCTGCATCCTGAACTATTCGTTCTTGCATAAAACACCCTGAACTTTCAATCTTGACAAAATGCACCATGAACTTTGAAATTATTGGTAATTTTGATCCAATAGCTACGTTTAATTTCCATTCAATACTCTTTTTCACGTGTTGAGTTTGAATTTTTTTCTCAAAATGACAAGCTATACGCTTAAAAAAAAAAAAAAAACTAGCGTACGAATCTCGTAATCAAAATCGTCCATGCCTTTTAACGCTCATAGCTATTGGACCTTAATTGTTAATAATTTTAAAATTCAGCATGTATTTTGCCCAAATTGTAATTTCGGGGTGCATTATGCAAAAAACTAATAGTTTGGAGTACAACAGTGCAATTTACTCTAGGGAGTAAATTCCATTGGCTCTACCACATTTTGCAACTATTTAAAACCAGATAACATATAACAACTCCTTTAAAGAGAGAAAACACACGAGCGCGCACGCACACACACACATGCATATACTAAGGTTTATAAATAAACTAATCTTTGTTCTTGTTATCTTATATTTACATATTAGCTGAACTATTGAAGGAACAAAAAGTACAATGAAACATTCAACCAAACATGCAAGAACAAGCACTTGAACATTTTTACTTGAAACAATTTAAGATTGAAGCTAGAACATAATAGATCTAGACAATACTTTTTTATCCTTGCTTTTCCTTGACAAGTTATGCTCTTCCTTCCTTCGCTTGCTGTTTTCCTTTTTCTGGAAAACAATAAACCACCTTTAAAGCTCAATCCACAGTTTTTAAGCCACAAAGCAAATATTCAAATGCTAAAACTTTAAGAAGTCCTTGCTGCCTCAAGTTGCTTTGTCTTCAAATAAATTCAAATAAAGGTAGGTTGTATATAGATTTAGACAGCTCCTACATAAATATTTAAAAGGAGAATCCTTCCATTTCAGCTAGAGGTTCTCCAAGAGAGATTGGATATTTCATTTCATTGCATAAAAAATATTCCGAAGTTTCTATAAACTTCCAGGGCACAAATACTCAGCTAACAGTTACATGTCATCTTTTTTTTTTTTTAGGGAAGGGGAGCGGGGGGGGGGATGGGGCGGGTGGGCATGGATTTGCTAAACACTAAACAAAGACAAAGTATTTGAATTATCTTGCATGGCCTGTAAAACAATCATATGAAAGCACCAATTGACAACTTATGAATCTTGTGCATGCTTGAATCCAGTAAAACTAGGAAAACGCTAAAAACCAAATGACATCATATTCCGCAATTGAAATTTATGTAATAGCCATAAGACAATAACAAAAGGCCTAAGGCAGTGAGAGATAAAAAAGCTGAGCATACAGTCATCCATCTACAACGCAATGCAACATCTCGAACAGTCTTGTTTTGCAGCTGCATAGCAATCTTGGCATATCGGATTATGCTTGATTCTGTGGAAAATCTGAGTACCAAAACCACGTTACCATAATGGAAAAAGGAGGCATAAATAAAATAAGAATATGGCAAGATACAACATTTAAGGTTGGTAATTAAAATAACCCATTTATCGCATTCCATATCACAATAATCACATCATGCTAATTACTAAAGAAAGAAACAATGTTTTGGCAGATAGTCCAAGAATTAAATAAGTTAAAATATTAGAGATGCCCATAATTAATATAAATAATATTACTTTAAGACACGACGTCAATGAGTTAATCACGGAAGCTTTCCCACCTTTCCCCCATAATTCCCCTATAAACTTATATATAGCGGCGACCTATGACGCATCAGACAATCCTATCCTTCCAATAATTTTACATAAAATAGTCACTCTTGATATAAGCTGAGGCTCTAAACCTGCACCCAACAATATGCTTCGGATTCCACATAATATTGAAACTGGAAAATAATCGAATCCAATTAAAGAGCATCCAAGAAACCCTTCTTTTTTTTCTATTTAATTCTTCGAACATCTAAATTTGCAAAGTAGGTGAAATCCGGATTAGGGTCCTCTTTTCTGATACCAAACGCAAATTTGAATTCAGCACTGCACTCAGGTTAGCTGAACCAATCAGCCAAACACTCTCTTACAAAGGTGGCTTTGACCACCACCAGTATACTACACTTGGTAAACTCGGGCAGCATTTGGAACCAAATAAAAAAATAGACAAAGTTTACGTCTTCCACATACCCCAATACTCTTCCAACAAAACCTCCTACTTTGAAGCCACTTCAATAGCTGTGTGCATTAAAACCAACAGGCCCCAACTAGAAAGAGCACTAAAGCACATTTATGAACCATCTAAATAACAAAAGATGACTCATACCTTTGCCCTTGACGTAAAATTCTAAATACACATAAGCATTACACTGACAATCAACGTGGCAGAAAACTACACTAAGCAAAATTAACTCTCACGTCAATGTAACCAACAAGAATTCTACGTTTGTTTTTTAAAATGGAGTAAAGACAAGAAGTAAACAAATTTCTCAAAATTGTATCCTACAAGTTATAATTTGACTAACAGAAATCTGTTGTGAGATATATAAAATGACAGAAGAAAACAAACAACCACCAAGTAGTGCTTATAAATCTATAGTTCCACAAATCTTTCAATTGCAAATTCTTAGTCACCCTTTAAATTTCAGACTATCAAAATGTCTGCATATTCTTGGCCATCCATGATGAGGGCATATAAAGTCTTTAGGGCAAGCTTTTAATTACCAATTGAACTATTAAACTTTCAGCATAGTTAACTCTTCACCATCGAAGATGTAAGCAGAAAGTCCGGTTATTTGATTCTTAATTTCTTAATTATTTAAGAAGTCTAGCTTAATTAGAAGCCTTAATTATCATTTTTTTTTCTCAGAGTAATCTGTTTGCAGATTTTACTTTTTAGAGATGTTACTTTATTTAGAATTCACTGAGCAGCTCTTAAAATTCATAATAAAATATTTATTAAAATAGTGTCCTCCCAAATTATGGTTTCAACCGAAATTTAGTTTCTCTAACTAAGCAAAAAACAATACAAAATCTCGACAAAATATTAAAAAAAAAAAAAAACCTAAGTTCAGCCAAAGAAGCAAAACAAACATAATAAATCATTCAAAACCATATCAAAAGAACACAATAGAATCAGAATTTCAAAGAATTGGAAAGAAAAGATTAGCAAAAATGCTTACTTTGAAAGCCCTTCTTCAAGAATCGCCTGTTCATCCGCAGTCCAATCCATGGAGATGCCGGGGTTGTGCTTCATAGCCATGGCGGAGCCGGAACTCTCAGGAGCCGAAGCCGGCGCGGCCGAGTTGCCGTTCGCTGGGTTCCCTCCGTTGAAGGAAGAAGAAGGATGGCTCGGTTCCTGATGGTTCCCAGAGGGATTCGCCATTAAAATCAATCGCAAATTTCCTCAAATTCAAATATTTCAGCACCGAATTGTGGAAATCCCGAGCCGAATTCACCAATCGGATTTGCCGAATTCGCCGTTTGGTTCCCGCCAATTTCGAAACCCCCAACAGATAAGTATTGGAGAAAACAGAAGAAGATTTTGGGTCTGAGAGAGAAATATTATATATATATATACAAAAAATAGTGCAAATATGAGACTGAAGGGAGCTCTACGCGAGAGAGAAAATATTGTAAAATTCCCGAGAGAGAAGGAAAATCAGAGATGAGAGAGAGAGGGTTCTGACGTTTGAAGGTGGCTTTCAGAATCCAAGCGCAAAATATTCCTTTTTAGAAAGCGGAAAGGAAATATATTTTTAATGTTCTTTTTCTTTTACTTTCTTTCTTTCTTTCTTTCTTTCTTTCTTTGGTTTTTTTGTTTTTTTGTTTTTTTTGGTCTCTTTTTACAACTTGTCAATCGCACTGTTACGCTTGCCAAGTATTATTGTGGAATTTTCATGTGTTGTGTTTTATTTTTCTTTTTTAAAAGATTTTTCATTTATCTGTTGATTGAAAGAATTTTGTCTGTGTTGTTACACATACCTAGAACTCCCAGTCCTATGTTTTGGGTCAGTCGGTGGAGAAGCAACTTACCTCATGTTCACACGTATTCTTCCTATTGCATAATATATCTTTGAAGAGATATCTCTCCGGTTTTAGGCATACTTTCCCCAATTCATCATTTCCCTTTATTTTTTTGGAGAGAAATTTGATGGCGGCTGGATGGCTTATGTTCCCAAGTTTTTTTACTGTTAAAATTTTATCCCAAAATTCTTTTTATGAAATAGAACTCAAAATTACTGATTAATAACTCGTTTTTGAACAAAAATTTAAATTTTTATGATGAATTAATAACAAGTATCAGAGCTTTAATTGTATGAGTCTATATGATGTCTTTGTTTATCTCTATAATTCTCTAGTATGAATAAATAAAATATTCCTAAACATATTCAAAGCCTGTTTGATATATGAGATTAGAATTAGGATTAAGATTGTGACTATTTATCTCAATCCCATGTTTTATACCAAATATTGACTAGATTATTTATCCATTGACCACACAATAATCTGACCATATCTTTGGCCTCCACGTAACCTAGTGTATGTGACTTATCATCGAAAGCATCAATCCAAACCTTTCTTCAACATTGGGAAGCCCTACATGCAACCCATTTTTGGCGAGCCTCTGTCGTTGCCATCACTCCCCTCCTCCCACATTATTCTCAAGTGCTTTGTTATCGCCACTATGTTGGAAACATAATACGCAGCGGAATTTTAAAAATTTTAAATCAGAGTATTCTCCAAAACACAAGTTTGACATGCTATATGTATAAATTAACCTGATCTTACTGACCTTGTATAAGCCGAAAAGCTCCCGAAGTCTGTGTAGAGAAGTAACGTTCCAGAAGAGCCTCAACCAACTGGTATTCTTTGCTATTCTCTATCCACGATCGGAGTGAGTGTGGGCTCACACGTACAGCTCTTCCTCAAGGTGACTCTCCTTCCAATCAATTGAGAGAACCTAAAGCTAGTGTTCGTGATTTGTGAACAAGAGCTCTCAGGGAGTTTCAGATTCTCACCACTAGAGTATCACTCTTAATCTCTCTATTGATCTAAATAACTTAT
>CAMOHE010045033.1:4568-21086 GCA_946598075.1 Artocarpus hirsutus
CTACTTCCATATCTACAGCAGTTCTACAAGAAGAAGCTAGATGAACAAATATTAACATTCATTTTGCAAAAGCTTTAGCACATTTTGCAGAAGCTTTCATGAAGTGGGTACTCTCCAACAAGATGAAATTGAAGGAGCATGAAATAGTTGCACTTACTGAGGAGTGCAGTGCTATCTTGCACAAGAAACTTCCGCCCAGGTTAAAAGATCAAAGGAGTTTTTATATGCCTTCCACTATTCGTTCTTATAATTTTGACAAAACTTTATGTGACCAAGGTGCAAGTGTGAACTTAATGCCACTCTCTGCATTCTGAAAGTTGGGATTGGGAGAGGTTAAGTCAACCACTGTGTCACTAGAACGAGCTGATCGTTCCATCTGGCATCTGCTTGTCAAGGTTAGAAATTTGATTCTTTCGATAGATTTTTTAGTTTTGGACATGGAAGAGGACCAAAAAATTCCTTTGATTCTGGGCCGACCATTCTTAGCTACTAGGGATGCTATGATCAACGAGGTACATGGGGAGATAAACTTGGGTGTGGATGATGAAAAACGGACGTCTAGTGTTTTCAAGACATCCAATCCATAAATCCACAAGAGCCTACCGCGTGCCATCAAAGTGCAAAACTGGATTAAGAAGTAGCAGAGAACAAGGCAAAGGCTATCATGCCTCCAAAAGGACTAGGCAAAGGGAGGAAGGCAAAGTTTAAGGACTTAGAGATCGATACATCACGAGTGCCATCAACTCAATTCCATCATATTGATGTGTGTAGAATTAAAATATATAAGATTCATGAACACCATCAGGAGAAAAAGAATCACAAGTGCATGCTTGCTAAGCGATGGTCTATTGACGACATAAAAGGCCAGGTTTGAAGGAAGGAGAAAGCCGGTTGACAACTATAAACCAAGCATTTTTTGAGAGGCAACTCAAGCATTCTAAACTTTATATATTCCTTTATTTATTTGGTTTTGGTTTTTGTTTTGTTTATTTAGGTTATTTCCTTGTTAAATTCTTAAACTTGATGTCTTCTTTTGCTTTTCTAGGTTTCTTATTGCATGAAATATGACCTTTGAAAAAAGCTCCAACAAAAAGAAGTTATGAAGAATGAAGGAAGAGGAGGAGCATTTTTATTGGTTCACCCCTCAGGAAAGTTTTCTTTGCCTTCTTTTTTCTTTATTTCTTAACATTAAAGACAATGTTGGTTTTAAGTTTAAAGGAGAGACAAAATTAAAAAAATATTTTTTTCATCATTTTGTGTTTGTTTTTGTTTGTGTGTTTTATTATTATTATTATTGTTTTAGTTTTTTGAGTCAAAATCGATGATAAGATGTTGTTTTATTTAATAATAAATCTTGGGAAGTGATAATCATTGTTTTCGTCTATGTGCTTAGTTTGTGCTTATGATTCTTTACCCTTTTGAGCACATAGCCATGTCAATTTAGTATTTTTTTCTACTTAAAAAAAAGTTTATGCAAATTAAGTGCTTTTTTAAGATCTCATTAAATTTTAGAACTTGTTTGATGATCACTTGAAGCAAAATCCTAGTTAATGCATGATTAAAGGCATGATTTAGGGTATCTTTGGACCGTTTGAGCCTTTCAAGCCTACCATTGCATATTTTATTCCTAGTCACCCCGTTGACCTTGATTAATCCGTTCTTTCATTACCCTCAATTTTATTTTATCCTAGCTATTAAATAATTTATTCCAATTCTAACCTTTACCTTATAAGCATTTTTGGTTATTTTAGGATACGTTTTGAGCTAAACTTACATATGGGAGGAAGGGTGGTATTGTAAAGTCATTTTGTTCATTTAAAGAAATAAAAAATGAAAAAAAAAGAGTGCTGCATCTAATTTTCATATTCATAAATGCTAAAGAAATAAGTTTGGGGTGTAGTTTTTCAAAATGACAAATAAAAAAGTTAAAATAAGAGTGTATAAAAAGAGATTTTTTTTTTTTTGGAGAAGCACTTAGAATGTTGTGTAAAACTCTACACAAGATCCTAAAATAATTGGTGTGTTTATAATGATTTGAGCTACATCAATTCCTTATATTTTACCTTAACCTTAGCTACACATTACAAGATTAAAGAAAGTCCTATTGATCTTTGGTAATATTTTAATCTACATTAGTGGAGAGTGATGTAAAAATCAAGCTTATGAATTTTATAAATTTCTTTATCTAGAGATCAATTTTAATTTGTCTATTTGTATAAACTGATTCGAGTTGAGAATATTTAATCACATATGCACATAGAGGATCTTAGGTGAGGTAACACGAGTACTTAAATCGAAATTCTAATCATTTACATTGGTTTGAGTTTCTCTTGATTATCAATTTTGTGTAATCTTTGGGGCTTGTTATTTGACTTAAAACTGAGTCATTACTCTTTCTTTGGTTTTTGTCTTTTTGATCTTCGTTTTGTTCAAGGACTAGCAAACTGTGAAGTTAGAAGGTATTTGATTAGTCAGTTTTACTCATGAATTAAATATCATTTGAACTTGATATAAAGTTAGTTCTCGGGGTTTTTGTTAGTTTACATGTATTCGTTGTGTTTTATTTTCATGTTAGTTGAAATTTTAAATTTTGATAGTTTGCAGCGGCTTAAAGGTGTTGAAGAGAGTTTTTGTACACTTTGTTGGCAAAACTGGTGGCAACTAGGCGCCAAAATTGGTCGCTGCAGTGCTCTTGAGCTGATTCCAGCAATTTCAGGCAGAACACCCAACGCTTAGACGCTAAGTATATGGTGCTGCGGCACTACAAACCTTGAGGCCTCGACCGGACTATTTGTAGCAATCTAAGAGCATCTAGGCACTGTAGTGATGGCGCCGCAACACTGTTTCATGAGGAAAAATGCGTTTGACGCCGAAAGTATGTGGAAACTTTGTTATTTTTGTTTGCAAGCATCTAGAATGAAATTGAAGGGGGAAGAGGAGGAGAATTCTAGCGCGGAAAAGAAGATAGCAAATTCCGGAGATGGACACACTTAATTCTCTTAAGAATCAATTTATCTCTCTTTCATTATGATTGAAGTGGCTTTGGATTTCTTTATTTTCATGAATTTATTTATTTTGTCTATACTATGTTTTGATTGTCAATTTATTATTCTGAGTCATTTTTTATGGTTTATTTGTATTATTTTATTCTTATTGCTTTTCAATTGAAAGGCCATTAATTGGATGATTTGGCATTTATAATTTGGCACTCAGGAGAGGTAATATTAGATGCAACCTAAAAAAGAAAACAACTTAAGAGTTTGCTACGCATATAATTCCTTTGAAGTCTTTTTGAAAGAACCACAGGACATGATAAATTCTTATTTTCTTGATTTTGAATAAGGATATTAGAATCAGAATTTAGGAATTATTTTTACTTGGCACTCGAAGAGGAGGTTGAAATAAATTTGAGTTCTTAGCTTATAAACTAGGAAAATTAACTAGAAATAAATTGACATGAAAAGGCATAGTTGACAATGGGTGAAATAGAACCTTTAAAATTTATCATATATTGATTTCTTCTTCAATTGCAATCTTGAGTTTGTTTTAATTTCTAAGTCATTTATTTTATATGATTCTTGCAATTGTATTTGATTTTTTAAAAATAAAGTTAGCATTAGTATAATTATATTACTTAGTAAAAATTCGATAACAAACTTTGTGGATATGACAACCATGCTCACTATTTTTACTATAAAACTTGACACTTGCAGTTTTGTCACAAATGATTTCTCCTTGATCCTCAGTCACGGGGGATTAACCTGTCCTAGATAACCTGAGAAAGTCCTAATTAGAGGCCTTCAGCAAACAAGATAGTGTGTTTAAAATTTGAAATTAAAGAGGTTTTTCAAATCAGGTACAGACACTGCAGCGTCAATTTTCGGCGTTATGGTACACAACTCTCCGCCTTGTGTATGAGAATTGATAACTACAAAAGGCGGCTGGGCTTTTTGTTTTATTTCTTTTCATTCACATAAGCCAGAAATAAGGGAATAATCAATCACTTAAGGCATCTGAGGCAGCAACAACGTGGCACGAGACTATTGAAGCAAGGATTCGTGATAACACACGGCAGCAGCGCATTGGCTGAAACGCGGGCTGCATGGAGTCCCGGTGGAGCAGGAAGGACGGGATCTATGTCCGGCTATCACTGGGGGCCGCCACTTTCACGACCCTCTGCCGGAATTTGCCAGCCACTCCTGCGTCGATAAGGCCTCGAAGCTGATCCGAGGACTCTCGTTACACGTGTAGATGCCCTGAGAGTGGTGAATCTCTGATCCCCAATCAATTTATATCTTAATCAATTCTTAAAACAGATTTTGTTCCTTTTTGTTCGCCAACTGTTGCCACTTTGCCGAAGTGTTAAAATCAAATAAAAGAGAAACTAAATAAATTAAAATTCAATCAGATTAAAATAAAAAAATTAAAATATAACTAAACAAAATAAAAAGAAAATAAAATAAAGCCCAATAAAATAAAAATAAACTCTTAGAATACAACCAATTTCAACACAAATAAAAAAATAACTCTATTTCATAGAGTTATTATTTTTTCATTTTATATTGCATACATGACATAATTTATGGTGGTGGCGGAATAAATTGGGTCAGGCAAAAAGACCATTATGTAAATGATATAGAAATAGTTATATTAAAATAGGTCAATTGCCTAGGCAGGCTGGTTAGATATGTAAAAACTGGTATGTAAATGTATTGTCCTTATAGTGTATTTTCAATATTTGTTTTTATTTTCTAGGCCTTGTAATGGATAACACATTATTGGCCACATGTATGAAAAAAAATTTCAAAAAAAGATTTTAATAGCTTATACCATGATGATTTTCACAAATAATAGTTGTGATGACTCTAGTTACCATGACGGTTTCTTAAGGATATCCGCATGCCTTTTTTTTCTCTCCGATGTTTATAAACCATTATGGAATTTGTCGTTTCAAAGACTTTAAAAATACCCACCATGGAATCCCTTAAGTTACCATGATAGAAGATTCCATGATAGAATTTTAATTATAATGGAATCCTTTATTTCTAGTAATGGATCCTTTATTATAGGGCTTGTTTGGTTGGTAGACTAAGCTAACTCTTTGGACTCTTAGAATTTTAATAATCCATATAAGTGTTTGAACATCCACAAAATCCAAATCATTCAAATCCTTTGAATCTATTAAAATCCCTAATTTGAGAGTGCCCCCACCATCACCCCCCACCCCAACAAAAAATAATAATAATAAAAGCTCAAGTCATTTGCTATAGTAAAATCCAATTTTCTCTCTTCTATATTTGTGTGAAAAAAATTACAACTTCTTCATTTGATATCCGATTGAAACGATTCTTTTTTATTGCATTCATAATGAAGAGAGAAATAAATCAAAATTTATCTTGCCTTTTTTTTTAATATCATGAACATAAAGCTTTTGTTATATTTGTTAATAAATCAAAAACTTTTTTCACTATTATCCAAACATAAATTCCAATTTTATTCCATATTCATAGTAACATTTTAAACATATATCTAAACATCAATTTGAATCAAATCAAAAGAATCCAAGTCAGCACAATTTGAATCCGTCTACCAAATAGACCTATAGTACATAACAATTTTTCAAAACCAATTGCAAGTAAATAGCAGGTTTTATAAATATTTATAGTAAATAACAGATTTAATATGTAACGCCCACAGTTTCTTTCTATAGATACTTACGTTAATTTGATAGTAATATTGCTAGTGTGGCTACGTGGGATCAATGTACTCGAGATGTTCATATTAAAAATGATGATATGCTTAAAGTATTGTTTTATTTAAAGAGTTTCAACTTACTCTAAATTTATAATCTTTATAATGTGCTAGAGTTATATTCTTGATGATGGTATGAATTTTATTGCATACTTTTTTATTTTTATAATATTTATGATGTCATGATAATTAAATGTGTAACATTTTTATGATGGCGTTAAGAAACTCGAAAATATAAAGTGTCCAAGAGAATAATATGTAAATTATTATTTTTTTGAGAGTCATGAAAGTAAATATTATTGTTGTATATAAATAATTATGCATTATAATTATATTATATTAAATATAACCATGTATACGTTTATATTATTATTATATTATATTATATATATTTTGCAGCCGTGGCTTAAAAAAAGAAGTGAATATCTTTTTCGCATATATATTATATATATACATTAAAATGGCAAATTGCCGTGGAAAAGAAAAAAAAGGAAAAAAAAGAAAACTTAATTAGATTAGGATTACATTCATAAAAAAAAATGGGGAAACTAAATTAGATTAGGATTACATTAATCTAAAAAGGGGAAGCCTAATTAGATTCGGATTAGGGTTTTCTACACTCATCTAATCGCTTTTCTCTCATAAACTTATAAATATACCTTTAAGCCACTAAAGTCTTCATTCTTTAATTTCCAGCCAAAGAAAATTCTCTCCCTTACCCCTCTTAAATTCACATTCATAAGTCTTCATCATATCTCTAATCCTCAAAGCCAATAATTTATTATTATTATCTTCTTTCAACCCAAAGTAGAAAGAATTTTTTTGAAGAATTTGTGTGCAAGTCTTCGTATTTGTTAAAGGTTTAAAGGTTTTCAAAGTTTTGAATTTTTATGATTGGTAAAAATTGTTTTATGACAAAATCTGTTAGAAAATTTTTCTTTTATGTTGTGAATGTATATGCAAGTATGTTTGTATGAAAAATAAATTATTTTGTTTATTACTTTGATTATAACAATGTTATTTTATAGTTGAAAGCATTTATGTTCATATGATATCATGAAATTTTATTAAAATAATGTTTTTGTTATTGTAGTGTGATATGAGAATTTAAAGGTTTTTAGGTTAGTAGGTAAGGTTGCTAGCAATGTTTTGAAATCGAATGATTTTATTTTGATGTGATTTTTGGATATGATGTGGATATATATGTTACAAACATCTGGGATTTTTTTTATAAATTTTCGTTCAAAATATTTTTAAGGCTATTAACTTTCAATCAAATACTACTCGTCAAATTTTATTTGCTAGTAGATTTATATTTGTGTCTTGTAGAGTCCATTTTATGGTCCAAAAAGCACCTTTTGATTTTGTGAAAAAAATTATGAATCATTGTTTATATGTTAATTAAATGTTTGTAAATATTTATCTTTAAATCCTTATAATGTTTTGATATAAAATTCATTTATTGCCAAGTACTAAGTGGTTATAAATGTCTGCCTGATATGCTCTATATAATTCGTGAGATGATTTATCAAAATTTTAAATGTGTCTTTCATGATTTATTATTTTTTCGCTTTTATTTATATGTTAAGCGTGTGGCATAAAAATTTCAAAAGCATATCATATATATTTAATTTTATAAAAATGTTTGAATGAAATGTGTTCTCTATTTAGCATGACTGGTGCTAATATTAACTCTGAATTCGAATGTTGTTTTGAATTATTCCAAATTTAATTGAAGCTAAATTTTAAATATGTTTTATGTGTCTATTATATGTAGTAAATTTTATAAATTATTTTATAGCATAAATAATTGAATACATAATTTTTAATTAGGACTGCTTACTGCTCACTGCCTAGGCTTTGTTGGCTGATTTTATAGTATGGAATGTATGATTTATTTTAATTATCAAATGAAATTTTTAAGGCTAAAAAAATCTAGGTGTTATATATGTATATATATGTGTGTGTGTGTGTGTGTTAACTTTATTCTTGTAAATTTTCATGCTCAAATTAAATGTGAATTGAAAGATATAGAGTTATAAATCCTTGGAGGTCAACCAGTTTTTATGACTAGTAGATTTATTTGAATGTTTTAAAAATTGAAAAAAATGTATTTTGGATTAATATTTTCAAGAGGAGAAAATTTTAGTGATGTTTTTATATGTTAGCTATGTTATGAAATAATTCTTGCACTTTATTCATGCTTATGAGTTGAGATTAATTTCTCTAAGTAATTAAAGATCAAGTTTTCTTTCTTTATATTTCTTGACTCTAGTGCATGTTTATGACTCAAAGATGCTTTGTTTTGTTAAGAATGATGTATGATGATGTAATATAATATTAAATGATATCATGAACATAAATATTAATTTCATGTATTATATGAATGATTGACAAAATACTCTAAAAAGCGAGCACACTGAGAACCATGACAACGTTACCAAATTTAAGGTTTAGTAAGTAAGCGTGTTAAAAAGTACATTTTTACCTACAACATGATAAAAATTTTCGTAAAAGTTTTGAGAATATATTTTATGATAATTTTTAAGTTTGTTTTTACATATTACTTTCTCATGAAAACTCTTGTTGCAATAAGAAGGTTTAACAGATATTTCAATGACAAGGTATGTTAAAAGTATATACATACATATATATATATATATATATATATTATGTATCACTTAATTAAGCATTGCAACCCTATGTTTTTGTTTGTCCTGCTAGGTGGACTGTCCCGCAAGGTGGACTTGTATGTCTGGTTTGGGATTAGTTACCTTACTCCTCTTGTACATCTACTAGGGTGTTTGGTAGGATGGTTAGAACTATTTTTACTGTAGCATATGAGAGCTTGACACCATAGCAACTTTGTTAATGTTATTATAGCATATGAGAGCTTTATATTATTGATAACCGAGATTATAGTTAGGACTGAGCTTGCCAAATAGGACATATGTTTTATTTATGGTGCAACGCTTGAACCCGTAAAGATAAAATGAATAATGTTTTAATATAGAAGTTTAAATGAAAAGACATGTTCTACAAAAACCCATGCCTCTTGCACTACTATGATTACGATTACATTGTTATGTAATGATTTTTATGAAATCTTTTATGTTGTGAGATAGGAATGTGTGCCTACTATGTTTATGCCTATTTAGTTTATATCATGTTGCAGATAAGGAAAATATACAGGCTAACTAGGATGGAGGACAAGGATGGACGTGTGTGCAAGGAGTATTGGATTAGAAACGAAGTCGTGTCATGAAAGGAATTTTAAACTCAAACAAAATTTAATATATAATGTTCCACATTTTTATTAGTTTAAGACTCAGTTCTATTTGTGATATGTTTTTTTAACTTATATTTTTTTGAATGTAATTTGTATTTTAGATTTTTAGTTTCTTAGGTTATTTATTAAAGAATACGCTATATAGTTCATTTCTTCGTAATTAGTATTAATTAGTTGTTCGATTAGAAGTTAAAAGTGCTTGCACTATATGTGTGAATTTGTATTTGTTAATTTTTTTTTGGTAAACTAAGTTTTCTATAGTTAGTCAGTTATGCGAATACCTTAAGTGCCCCATTGGAATAACAGAGATGAGGGAAGCAAATCTGATAAGTAGTTTTAAACAAAAGAATGGATGTTTTTCCTAGGATATTTTTGAGTATTGTTAATTGTTTAGAACTTCTTATCGGTAATTATTAAGTTTAACGGTAAAAGCAACGTTCCCTATGGCGCCCGTAAGGGGGCGTTACAGTTATGGCATCAAAGTGGTTTTCCATTTCCAATACACATCACCACACATCAGTTTTAAGTCCTTTAAGTAAGTATAATATTTTTCTCTTTTAGTATATTATCATAGAATAGATTTGTTATGATTATAACCAGACTACTTAGGAGTCTATGAAACCCAAACTTTTGTTCCTCGGAGCAAGAAGCGATCTCTACCTCCTTATTTATGTCTAATGGAAAAGTTGATATTTACGAAGTTTTGTGACAAGAGGTTAATTATGTGATTATATTATTTTTCTTGGGGAAAAAGTTTATGGAGGAATAGATAATTGGTATATAGCTCAAGAGAAGTGTAATGACAGTTGTATTTTTAGTGAACAAGTTTGAGAATTATACAAGGTTAATAAAAGGATTTTGTAAGATCATATGTGAGATCTCTATAGTAAAATTTTTTTAAGTGCAAGATGTTTTGCAAATGTGCATGTTATGAACAAGATTAACTATATGAACGTTTAAGCCTTGGTGAGGATTAATTTTAGGAGAAAATTATTTATGATAATATTTTGGCAAATTGAATGGGCCATAACATAATATGATAGAGATCACACACAATAGTTCCTTTTATGGATGACCTTGACTTTAATAGAGTATTCTAGAATTATTAATGCAGAAGACTAAAGATTAAGTATGAGATTATTATTATTATTTTTAGAGGATTTTGATTGAGGAAATTATGGAACAAGGTGATAGAGTAAGCCAGCAATTTTTATGGTGATACGTGATATCTCAAAAGGAATGTTTAATATTCTATTGTGAAAATTGTAGAAAAGAAAGTCAAGCTTCAGGTATGGTGTATTTTTGCTGTTATAAACAAGATTGGTTATATCACGAATGAGGAGATGTGCTAGTAGATTTATTAGAGCACATGATGTTTTTTTGTGTCTTGAAGTTAAATTTGAATATTTTAGAATCATTTGTATATTTTGGAGTAAAAAGTTCCTAGAGTACAATTCTCTTTTGGCATATGATTAAAGACAAGTTTACAAACATGAAATATGAGATATAAAGAAAAGAGAGAGAATTGATGTTGCACTTAGATTATACTTCTATGAAGGAGGATGATAGACAGAGAAGCAAGAAGAGAATTCAAACAATGCATATGATATTGTTAGTTGGACGCATGATGACTTTAATTAGACATGATTTTTGAAGAAATTTCTATGTGAAAAGAAAGAATGTTAAGAAAAGGGATTAGAAATTTCTCAACATATTCATTACTACACATATTTCAAGGACGAAACCCTTAGAAAGAGAGAAAGATGTAAAACCCTAAATTTTTACTCCAATGTTTTTCATGTTCATATGTTAAGGAAGTACAAACCGAGTTCATGTTCTTTTGCCCAAAAAGAAAGAATAAGACGTTTGAGGGAATATAATTTATAGGGATAAGCTAAATATATCTTTGGTTGAAAAGGAAGATATTAGGGAACAAAGACATTTCTTGAGTCAAAGAGTTAGTGGGAAATCAAAAGATTAAAGAAGCTACATGGAAAAGAGATATGAAATTAGGACTAAGACTTTGAGAAATAAGGAAATTGCATTAGTTAATGTCTTATGGCGTAACCAAAAGATGAGGAGGCTATGTGAAGCCTACTATCCTTAGTTCTTTTATGTTTCGAGGACGAAACTCTTATAAGGTGCGGTGAGTTGTAACGCCCGTCATTTTCTTTTGTGGATACTTACGTCAATTTGATATCAAAATATGATATTTTAAGTGCTAATTTTATTTATGTTAAGTAAATTACCTTTTAGTAATATCACAGGTGATACCCATGTGGAATCGATGTGCTCAAGATGTTCATGTAATAAATGATGATAAACTTAAAGTATTGTTTTTTGCAAAGAGTTTCAACTTGCACAAAATTTATAATCTTTATAATGCTCTGGAGTATGTATACTCTAGGGTTATATTTTTGATGATGCCATAAATTTATTACATATTTTCTTATTTTTATAATATTTATGATGTCATGATAATTACATGTGTAACATTATTATGATGGTATTAAGAAACTCGATAATACACAGCATCCAAAAAAATAATATGTAAATTAATATTTTTTTGGGGTCATGGAAGTAAATATTGTTGTTGTGTATAAATAATTATGTATTATAATTATATTATATTACATTAATCATATTATATTATATATAACCGTTTATTTGTTTATATTATTATTATTCTATTATATATATATATATATATATATATTACACGGCTGTGGCTTTAAAAAAGGAAACGAAAAACTTTTTAGTATATATATTATATAGATACATTAAAACGACAAATTGCCATGAAGAAGGAAAAAAAAAAAAAAGAAAACCTAATAAGATTAGGATTACACTCATCCAAAAAAAATGGGGGAAATCTAATTAGATTAGAATTACACTCATCTGAGAAAAAAAGGGGAAACTTAATTAGATTAGGATTAGGATTTTCCATACTGATCTAATCTCTTCTCTTTTATAAACCTATAAATATACTTTAAGACATCGAAGTCTTCGTTCTCTTAATTTCTAGCCAAAGAAAATTATCTCCCTTACCCCCTCTCAAATTCACATTCATAAGCCTTTATCATCTTTCTAATTCTCAAAGCTAAGAATTCATTACTCTTTTTTTCTTTCAAGCCAAAGTAGAAGGAATTCTTTTTGGAGATTTTGTGTGTAAGACCTCATTTTCGTTGAAGAAAACATAAGAATTTGAGATATAGATTAAAGGTTTTCATGGTTTTGAATTTTTATGATTGGTATATGTTGTTTTGTGACAAACTCTATTAGAAAATTATTCTTTTATGTTGTGAATGTGTATGCATGTATGTTTGTATGAAAAATAAATTATTTTGTTTATTACTTTGATTATAACAATGTTATTTTATGATTAAAAGCATTTATGTTCATATAATATCATGAAATTTCATGAAAATAATGTTTTGTTATTGGAGTTGTTGGAAAAACGAATGCGCAAAAGAATTTTAAAAATTTTAAATTACGGTATTTTTCAAAACATAAGTTTGACATGCTATATACATAAATTAATTAAATCGTATAAACCATTGTATGTCAAAGAGCTCCTGCAATTAGTGAAGAGAAGAATGTCCTAAAAAAGCCTCAACAAACTAGTCTTCTTTGCTATTCTCTACCCACAACCAGAGTGTATGTGGGCACACGTCGTACAGCTTTTCCCTGGTGACTCTCCTTTCAACCAATTGAGAAGACCTAGAGCCAAGGTTCATGATTGTGAACAGTAGCTCTCAGGGAGTTTCAGAGTCTCTAACACTAGAGTACTCACTTTAAACCTCTTAACTGATTTGAATGACTGAAAAAACTCACTTTCTATATATAGAAGTTGGACTTAGGATTAATCATTATCAGATAAGGCCTCAAAAATTTGAATTTGGATCAACTTCTGATAAAATTGCGTCAAAAATGCGTAATCAAATTATCGTTAGATCAGCAGACCGAATTAATGGATCAGCCTGTCGAACTTACTCCATCGACAGGCTAAACTAACGGATCGATCTACCGAACTTGCAATAATATGATCCCTAAAAATCTTTTATTTCCCACATGAGATTCTTTGGATATAGCCTCAATTTTAATTCAGATAACCCAATAAAGAAGTTATCTGATTGAAACAGTCATATTTGGATAATCTCTAGGAAAATAAATATTCCTGCTAATTCAACAAGTTTATCTTGAATTAATTTACAAAATTGATTCAACTGATAAATAGACATGAATTATCTGATCTTTTTGAATTTTAGTCAATCTAATAATTTAACACAAGTCACCAATTTTCATTACAAGATTTATTATGAGCTAGTAAAGGAGACATGATGGACCTATATAGTTCAAGCTTTGATAATTATAAAATATAATATCCCAGATACATATTTTATTTTTATCAACTCTAATGCTACTCCACTAAAAGCTGAGAGCTGCATTTTTGAACTATATAAAATTAAGAAGCTTCAAATTAGCTAAGTGTCTATGACATATCATAATGTGTCCTATCCCCAAAGGATATTTATAATCAGCTTAAGGATAAACTCCATCTTACCTTCTCAATTATTTTTATCTTATGTTCCTTTATCTCATCATTAGAAAACTTACCATCCAAATACAGTATACCATTCGTTTACATCTATGCATTCAAATGGTTGAGCACTCTAGTTTTCCAATCACAGGATAACGCATATAAGAGAATATCATTGACTTCACCAATGGAGCCATGGATTCCATATCTATGAATAACAGGTCTACGCTATCAAGAGTCATGTTTACAGCATACCGGTATGTGCACCATCACAAAGTCAAGATGTCACTCTTTGGGACATCAAAAGACATAAGTCAAAATAACAGGCCCATTAGTCATTTTAGGATTAAGATACAACACATATGATTATCTAAAGTGAATTGATTTGTATAGATGGAATTATTAATTGAAATCAATTCCACTTTATGTCATGATCCAATACATCATTGCCTATGACAATGTACCAATGTTTCTAATCATAGAGTCTAACTCTAATGGCCAAGACAAGCCATCTCTCGTTAGGGATGTAGATAACATAACAATCGTAGCATGAATAAAGTGCTCAACTTTCTTCTTTCAATTACGGATCATATGATTTATACCGTCATATTTAGAATCACGTCATCCGCATAATCTGTCCACCATATGCCTAATTCTTAAAGGTTTAGACTGACAATCTCAGACTTTTTGTTTGCTTATCATACATTCAACAAATTTGAATGCAAAGAGGACAACTTTTGGTATATGTATAATAAATAAATTCTTTATTGATAAAATGTCTCAAAAAATATATTACAACATTTTACTCCTTAGGGTATACATGTCTAACAAACATATTACAACATTTTACTCCTTAGGGTATACATGTCTAACAATCTCCTATTTGTACTACGTGAGTAAATATGACATATCAGGCATTCCCATAGCTTCCACATGCCTCTCAAAAACCCTCACAGTTAGTGTCTTTGTGTCTTCGTGAATGGATCAGCTAAATTGTTCTCAGATGTGATTTTGCATATAGCAATATGCCCGCCTCAATGAAGTCCTTTGTCACATGAAACTTTCGATGAACATGCTTACTCTTCTTGTGAAATCTTGGTTCCTTAGCATTTGCTATCGCTGTAGTGTTATCACAATATAATGATACCACCTTATCCATGTTAGAAACTACCTCAAGATTACTAAGGGACTTGCGGAGCCACACTGCTTCTTTTAAAGCATCACTAGGTGCCATATACTCGGCTTCCATAACTGAATCTGAAGTGCAATCTTGCTTGACACTTCTCCAAACAATGGCACCAATGATCAAAGTAAACACAAAATCAAAAGTCGATCTCCTCGACTCTAGACAGGATTGGAAATCTAAGTCAATGTATCCTAAAGGTGTTAAATCCTCACCTGAATACACAAGCATATATCCTTGAGTCCTTCTCAAGTACTTGAAAATATGCTTGATCGTAACTCAATGATTTGGTCTAGAATTTGACTAAAACCAACTTACTATCCCAACCGCATTATTAATACCCGGTCGTGTATAAAGCATGACATATATGAGATTGCCCATTGCCAAAGCATAAGACACCTTCTTCATGTATTCTCTTTCTTCATTAGACTTTGACGAGTCTTTCTTAGAAAGAGTAATTCCAAACCTAGATGGTTTCCCACCTTTCTTGGAATCCTACATTGCAAACCTTTTGAGAATTTTATCTATATAAGCTACTTAGGACAAAGCTATCATGTTGTTCTTCCTATCTCGAAAGATCTGGATACCAAGAACATAATCAGCTTGACCCAAGTCTTTCATGTCAAACTGTTTGGTCAACCATAATTTGACGATGACAATGCCTCAACATCATTGCCAATTAGCAGAATGTCATTTACATAGAGCAGTAGAAAAACCACTTCCCATCCTTTGTGTTTGTAAACACATGGTTCGTCCAAATTTTGTTCGAACCCATAAGCCTTGATCACCTGATCAAATCTTATGTTTCAAGAACGTGCTTAAGCTCATAAATTGACTTTAACAACTTATAACCTTACCATCCTGACCCTTAGCCTTGAACCCGTCTAGCTGTACTGTATATATGGACTTATCAAGATAGCCATGCAGAAAGGCCGTCTAGACATCTATCTACCAAATCTCATAATTGTGAGCTACAGCTATGGATAACAGAATACGAATGGACTTAAGCATGGCTACAGGCGAAAAGGTTTTCTCGTTATCGATTCCTTCTTTTTGCGTGTACCCCTTAGCTACTAATCTAGCCTTATAGGTTTCGACTTTTCCATCCGATCCTCTCTTTCTCTTATAGATCCATTTACATCCTATGGGTTTTACCCCTTCAAGAAGATCTACAAGTTCCCTAACCCGATTAGTCTCCATAGATGTTATCTCAGTATTCATAGCTTATGTCTAGAGTTTTAAATCAACATCCTCCATAGCCTCTTTATAAATGTAAGGATCCTTGTCAAGTTCATTCAGTTCAGCTAAAAAGGCCTCACCATTGAGCATATACCTCTTAGGTTGACACTCGATCCTCCTACTACACCGAAGTTCCTTAGGTTGTTGTTGTTTTTTCTACATTGATTAGATTGGTTTCTACCGAAACCCCGAGAGTGATTGAATCACTCGCCAAATCCTCGAGTACTTTTTACTTCGAGGCTTAAAGTCGTTCACATAACTTCCCTTAAGGAAATGTGCATTTGTTGAAACCACGACTTTATTTTCCTATAAGTTATAGAAATAACCCCCTTTAGTCCCTTTTGGATATCCTATGTAACACACCGAAGTTAATTAAATGTAATTAGAATATTAAATGGTGAATTAGTGTGCCATGATAAGTGTTTTAAACTTAATTTGATTACTTTGTGAAAACCTTGTGTTAATTACTTTTGATGATTTTTGATTATTCTAAATTGTTTTTTATTGTTAATTTAA
>CAMOHE010045034.1:3668-15429 GCA_946598075.1 Artocarpus hirsutus
CAACATGATGAAAAACTAAGTAAGCAAAATGCTTAGTAAGTACACTTACAATCTTACAAGATAAAATAGTTTATGAACATCTTTGTGAAACATCATAATCATAATCATCATCAACATAGTAGTACACTAGGTACCATTTCATATAGAACATATCTTTCGTTACATTATCCATATTAAAACTCCATTCATTTTATCTTTAAGAGCTCAAGTGTTGCACTATTTTCTTCATCGTAGACGTGCTGTTATGAGAGGAGAAGAGTAGTTAATCTTAAACTAAACATGACATCATAAACATAAGCATAATATAACATGGGGTGTGCAACACTTATTTAGGTGATACATATATACATATATATACTTTTATACTTTGAAATACGTCATTATTAAAACATGCATAAACTTTCTATACATCAAAACTTTCATAATGAAACATCATATATAATCATCATGAAACTATCATAAATATAGATTTCAAACTTTTTATAAACTTTATTATGTTGTAGGTGAGAATGTACTTACTTGACTAGCTTGCTTACTACACCTTAATTTAGGTGAGAGGAGAGGGGTAGTTAATCATTGTAGACGTGCTGTTATGAGAGGAGAGGGGTAGTTAATCTTAAACTAAACATGACATCATAAACATAAGCATAACATAACATGGGGTGTGCAACACTTATTTAGGTGATACATATATACATATATATACTTTTATTCTTTGAAATACGTCATTATTAAAACATGCATAAACTTTCTATACAACAAAACTTTCATAATGAAACATCATATATAATCATCATGAAACTATCATGAATATAGATTTCAAACTTTTTATAAACTTTATTATGTTGTAGGTGAGAATGTACTTAATTGACTAGCTTGCTTACTACACCTTAATTTAGATGACGTCGTCGCAGTCTTGATGTGCTTGCCTCTTAGAATGTTCATGTCAGCCATTCATATACACCAGCAATTAACATTCATCTCCATGATATCATTCAACAGCACACAACATACACACATGCATGCTTCTCTTAAGAACATAATTCAAAACACATTTTATCTATCTTAAAAAAAAAACATTTCAACAAAACTGCCAATACAAATGCTATCTAACCCTTATGAATTCATAGCCCAATATCTCATAATTTGCACACAATTCAAGCACCAAACTTGGCAGGGACAAAGTTAACATATAAACGTAATACCTTGATTTTTTATTGGCCATAAAAATTCCATTTGGTATTTAAAGCAAGTAACAAATTTCATGATACAAAATCTGCCAGCAATAGTTAGGCAGTGAACAACCCGTAGCTCAAATCCATTTATCACATTATTGATACCGTAGAAAAATCTACAAAAATTAACATATATAATAGACATATAAAACTATAACATATCCAAAAATTGGCATCAACAAAAATTAAAGTAGGTCAAAATACACATTTAAAATTGGTAGTAAAACTGATTTTACAAACATGGGCAGTAAACACCTTTCAAACTAGCATTTAAGAAAAATACCACGAAAATAATTTTGATCTCCAAATTTTTGTGACAATATACATAATAATACCCTACTACAAAAATTTTCGTGACCAAACAAAATTATTTAGACACAATAAAAGTCAAAGAAACAACAGGTCCATAGTTTGCAAGTTCACAGCCATAAAAACCTAGTTTGAAGAAAGTTTAATAACTCACAAAAAACACATGATATTATCACGAAATTTTTCAGTTCATAACCTAATATAACCATGAACATTTCTACCAAATTTCGTAAAAATCAAAGTACATTTGCCTCTTGAACAAAAACCACGTTTATACAAGGATATACCAATCAACAACATTACGACTATGAGGTGTAGAGCATGAACATTTAATATCTCAGCATAGGCAACACCAAATGACACGAAACTTGGAGCAACATCACATAGCATATACATCAAAATCACATTAAAATTTGAGAGCAAATGGAGATTCGTAGACAAAGTTATAAGGGTTGGAACACAAAGAAAATACAACATTATCGATCAGCATTAATTAACTATGAGGGGTAGAGACTAAAAATTCCATATCTCAACATACATAACACATACATAAATATCATATTAAAATTTCAGAGCAAACAAAAATTTGTAGACAAAGATATAACAGTCGGATAACAGGGTGATCAAAATTTTAGAAATGTTGAGAAAGAGTTTCTTACTTCAAAACAATTTCTTCTCAAGCTTCCTTTGAATTCGCCCAAAGAAAACTCAATATTTCATTCAAATATTTTTAGAAAAATTAGGGAGAGAAGGGGAAGAAAACGTGGAGAAAAAAAAGGAGAAAAAAAACTAAGGAAATTTTTGAGAGAAAAAATGCGGTAGAGAGAGAGAATTTTTTTTTTACATGAATGAGAATAATGCTATGAGTGGTCAACATTCTCTATATTAGCAACAGAAATTCTAAAAAAAAATGATGCATTTCACATGGGGGAAATGGAGAGAATTGAGAGAAAAAGTCAAGGTTTCCAAGAATTTGTTCTTCTTACTATATTTCACAATTTCAAAATAGGAAACCTTATCAAACGATTAAGCCATCCAAAAAGTCAAATTATCCATTACATAAAATAAGGAAATAAAGCATTTATGTGTCATTCAATCATAATATTTTATCCAATCACAATAATCATCATTATCATAAATTTTGAAGAGTTTCTATTGATTTCTCATTAGCAATATTTGGCCTGCCGAATTTGAAACTTCGGCTTGTCGAAGTGTCACATACAACACTACACACAAACCATCATTCAATATCTACCTTGTGTACGTCAATTCCACGTGACTGTCACCTATCATCATACTTAAAATAACATAATTAGTAACATTATTTCATAATAAAATACTTAACATCGTTAATTATCTATCATTAACCATTACATAAAAAATTGGCGGGTGTTACAAATGAAGCGTTAGGTTTTCTAGGTAATTTAGCCGATAACTCTCAGTATTGACAACATAATGATTCTGAAGGCTCAATTAGGTCTAATCTTGCTAATGCTCAAAGAGGTGTTCATCAACTTAGTCAAGAAAATGATCCAAATGCTAGGATTATATGTTTAACTAAAAAGATTGAAGCCATTGAATGTAGGAATGTTCAGGAACCCAAAATTGAAACTTTATGTAGTATTTGTTAGATTCTAGGAGACTCAACTTAAAAATGCCTAATTTTTAAGGAAGAGTCCTATGAATAGGTAAACTACACATCAATTGGACCCAATTAGGAAGTCATTTCTATCTTCACATTCTGACATATATAATCTACAATGAAAAAATATCCCAATTTTAGTTAGTGAAAACCTATCCCAATTTTAGTTAGAGAAATGATCAACCACAATAGTAATTTCAATCACCACTGTCACTTCTGCTTCAAAATTCTCTAAATCGTCTACTATTTCCACAACAATCTCAAAATCCACAATTTCCTTCAAATTCACAAAACTTTCAAAGGCTTCCTCAAAATTTTCCACCTTTTGAGAATTTTCATTCTCAAGTCAAAACTCTTGAAAACACTTTGTAAATATTCATGCAAACTCAAAAAGCACTCATTCAGAAACAAGAAGTTCATAATATTCGTACTTCTTAAGACATTCATGAAATTAAAGAGTGCATTTCTGAGCACAATTCTTCACTTAGCATTCAAGGAAAAGGTAAATTTTCTGTTCAACATTCACATTATCCATTTGTTAACGAAGTCGCCTCTTCAAGTTCACCATCACAACAAGAAACTGTTCATTTTGTCATAACTCTTCGAATTGGAAAAGTTGTTGATAAATTCATTCTTTCAAAAGATCAAAAAGTTAATTCAACTTTGAAAAGTGATGATAAAGTTAATAGTGATGAAGCAAATTTTGAAAAAGAAAATGTTGTTTCAAAAGAAAAATTTGTTCTAAAGGTTCCGTTTCCTCAACCTTTGCTTTCAAAAGAGAAGTCTGATAAAGATGTTGAAAGTTTTGAACTTTTTAAACAAGTCAAAATTAACATTCTACTTTTAGATGTAATCAAACAAGTCCCATCTTATGCTACATTTTTGAAAAATCTGTGTACAATTAAAAGAAAGCATAATGTGACTAAAACTATATTTTTAACTAAGAGTGTTAGTTCTATCATTCCATATGACTCACCACCTAAGTTCAAAGATTTAGGTTGTCCCCCAATTTTTTGTATCATAAGAAACACTCAAATTAAACATGCATTGCTAGATCTTGGTGTTAATGTCAACCTTTTGGTTTATTCAGTTTAACAATAGCTAGGTTTAGGTGAATTTAAGCTAACATTTGTCACACTTTAGTTAGCTGTTTGTAAAAAATCTAAGAGGTGTTGTTGAGGATGTGTTAGTTCAATTTGATGAATTTTATTACTCAGTAGATTTTATTGTCTTGGATACACAACATGTTGCCAATTCAAATGTTCAAATTTCTGTCATTTTAAGTCATCCATTTCTTGCAACTTCTAAATAAAAACTAAAGAATTACCATGTGGTGCTCTGTCAGTCATCTGATCAGAACTGCCCAAGTCATCTCAGCCGTCCATGCGTCCCAAGCCACTTTTTGAATAGCATGCTGTGTGTGCATAGGAGCGCCTCTTTTCTGTCCTCTAATCAGCTTAGTAGTTCGTCATCCAACGGTTTAGTGGGTCTTCCCCTAGCACTTCAATCTGAACCCTCTGTCGAGTCTCAGTCCTCTCATACAACAATCCCAGGTCGCGCTTCTACCTAGTCCACTGCGCCGCACTTCACACGATCACACGGTAAAATTTGTACTCTCTTGAGTTGATTTAGGCAAGAAAGAAAAGAACAAAAAAATAAAAAATGTAAAAAAATCATATCTACATCTAATTTAATCAAAACATGGGTGGCATAAATAATTCAAAAAAAAAAATCTTAAACTGCCATCCTATTCAATTTGCATCAAAATTATCCCAATAAAATAATAAAATAACAAAAAATAAATAAAAATGTAAAAATTCATGTAAATATTAGATTTCTTTATACTATATATACCTCCTTCGATGCATTGTAATACACATCATTCTCTATAATTTGGAGTTAATTCTCTTCTTTTCTCTCTTCTTAGGTTAATTTTCTCTTAGTTTTAGTTTTGTGTGTTTGCAAAATACTTCTAGCTTTTATGTTATAAAAGAGTTATATTTAGTAAAATTATGTATGTTTTTACCTTCAATATATCTTTCTAAAATTCCTTTTTACTAAGGAGAGAGGGGAAAATTCTGGTAAAATTAAGGTAAACATATTTCATTTTTTCTAAAGTTTTCTAAGTTGCTATAATGTTAAAATCATTTTTAAAAAGCTTATGATTTTCAAGTTAACTTAGCAAAAACTCTTACAAAATTAAGTTTTGATTTATTGTAAAAATAGGTTGGTATGAGTAATGCTTAGGAACACTTTGATTATTTATAGATAGGAAATGATATGGTAAATGCTTAATTATAAAGTTTGTTGATAATTTTAGTTAATTAATCTTGAAATCATACATTTTTGTTCAAAATGAGTTTTTGATGCATTATAGACATGAAATGACACATTAAATGCTTAATAACTCTTAATTTATTGTAGACAAAAGATGGCATACTGTATAATTAAACTATTTTAATAATTAATTTTAGAAAAACTAAAACATATTTAAGTTAATTGCAAGAATAGAACCTTTAATCCTTAGTGTTGTTAAAATTATTGTTTCTTCCAAACTAATTTGCACTTATTATTAAAGTGCATTTATCATTCTAATTTAAGCTATATTTCTTGTTGTTGACATTCCAAAAATCACAAAAAAATCTAAAAATGAAAAAGGTAAAAAATGTGTAAATACTGTAAATAAATTGTAAATAATTAATTGTAATCCTCAAATTTTTTAGTTAAGAATAATATAACTGATATATTGGATTGTTGTAATGTCCTTTCCTTGTGGGATCGTCTTAGGATTCACCAAGTATTATTACTTGGACAATCTTATAATTAAGATTATATCGGACTTACAATTTTAAACGCTAATAGAATCCTAGTGGAAAAGTATATAAAGGCATTATAGGTTATGGTCTCCAAGACATCAAATCATTTTATAGTTTTCTTTGCAACCACCACCCCCAACCACACCATCTAGAACAGTAAGAATCCATTCAAGAACAGAGGTGATTTGATTGAGAAAGATAATAGCCCATCATCTATCATCATAGTAATCCTGCGAAAAAACCAATAGCTACTACCATAGATATATGTATTTATTTCTTTATTTAGTATTTTAATAATTTGGCCTAATATGTTCCTAGTACTGTTATATTGTTATTCTAGCTTCTACGGGTTTATAAAATATCTAGAATCAAGAATTCTATCAAGTGGCATCAAAATGATTATCATATTAAATTAATAAGATTGTTTCACACAAATTGTTTTCTATTCTTTTTCTATTTTGAAATTTTTGGATAGAAAAATTTTGGATTCCTTGTGTGACTTATGATTCTTGCATTTTTTTTTTTTGCTAAGGATACAATTTTTTGAATGATCCATTGTGATTGTGGATTATTGAGGACTAAGAAATCAAATTTTTGGTGTTTTTTTAGTTTTTTGTTTGGCTTTTAAGCATAAATTGTGATTTTTAGGTGGACACTACAATCGTGGCAACGCCGCGGCGCCTGTGAGTGCGTTGCAAATAGAGAAGGCACCACTACAGACAGATGTACTATTGTAATTTTCACAGTGCTGTGATGCTCGTTGGGCACGCTACGAACAAAAACTCATAGCACCGAAACACTATAGGCAGATGCTACAAAAAGAACGCAGCACCATGGTGCATGTGAGGTAGTGCTACGTAAGGAAATTCCGTAGCGCAGTGCTATAAAGAAAAGTCGCAGCGTCGTGGTGCCCGTGGGATGGCGCAACAACACTATGATGGGTGTGCAAATTAAAAAAAAACAATTAAGAAAATTTTCAAGAAAATTATTTTATTTACAATTCAAAGATTATAATTTGTGAACTTTATGTCTTATATTTTTTTTTATTAAATTGATTGAAAACAACATATTGCCAAAGTAACCTCTATTGTGTGGATGAATTTAATTAGAAATATCAAGATGTTTGTGCGTTTGTTGTTAATGCAAATTGTAACCTGCCCAAAGAAAGGTTACTGTTTTGTCAAATAGCTGATACACTTGTGGTAATAAATACGTGACAATTAAAAAGATTTCCATGTAAACAATAGTTGGTTCAAAGAAAGGTTATTGCTTGACATGACATATTGTCAATATTTGATTACTGTGCTGAAGGTACCACTTACAGTTGATGTCTCGGTCTAAAGACTAGACATCAATGTTATGCTAGATATCTTGAGATAGGTCCCTCAATTTTTTTTGATTGTGTTGTTTGTTCTTTTTATTACGACATTTTTTTTTTATTGTGAGTATGCTATTTTATTTTGTTCTTTATTTAGTTTCTATTGCCACTATTACAAATGTTTCTACTCAAGTCAATAAATCCCAATGTTGAATGAGACCAACTTTAAGGCTTGTGAAAAGAAAACATGGAGATCATTCTAAGATGTATGGAATTGGATCTTGTGCTAAAGACAAAGTGACCCTCTTCCACTATCAAAAACCCAAATCAAACTAAAATTAAGAAGTAGGGTAGCTCTAATTTCATATGTCTAATGATTATGAAACGCTCCATTCTAGAGGCAATTCGGGGCACTATTATTGACAACAGTAATGCTAAGAAGTTCTTTGAGAACATAAAGCAATATTTTGCTAAGAATGAAAAGTCAGAAACAAGCAACCTTTTGGCTAAACTTGTTTCCATGAAATATGGAGGAAAAGGAAATACAAGGGAGCACATCATGGAGATGTCTCATCTCGCTTTCAAAGTACTAAAGTTAGAGTTATCTAGGGATTTGCTCATGTACTTAGTTTTGATTTCTATTCTTGCATAATTCAAACAGTTTAAAGTAAGCTATAACACCCAAAAAGACAAATGGACTCTTAATGAGCTCATATATCACTGCGTGTAAGAAGAAGCCAGTATTTAGTGAGATAAGATTGAAAGTGTTCACTTAGCATCAACCTCTCAGAATAAGAAAAAGAAGAGAGTTAAGGATGCTACAGAAGGAACACCTCAATAGAAGAAACAGAAAAAGTAGGATGAGGAATTTACCTGCTACTTCTAGAAGAAGGGAGGACACATGAAGAAAGAATGGTCCAAATATGCCGCTTGGCGTGCAAAGAAGGGTAAGCTTCTTGCTTTAGTTTGTTCTAAAGTTAATTTAGCTTCTATACTTAAAGATACTTGGTAGGTAGATTTTGGTGTTACTACTCACATAAGTATATCTATGCGGGGTTGCTTCTGGAGCCAACCACCAAGTGATGCTGAAAAATATGTCTTTGTGGCCGATGGCAATAAAGTTTCAATTGAAGCTATAGGAAGCTTTAGATTATTATTAAAGACTGGAGCATATTTGGATTTAAATGAGACTTATGTTGCACCGTCTTTTAGATAGAATTTAATTTCTATTTCTAATTTGGACAAATCTAGTTATTTGTGTTCTTTTGGAAATAATAAAGTTAGTCTTTTTCAAAATTCAAATCTTATTAGTCTGATTCTTTAATTGATAACCTTAATATGCCTGATAATGTTAATTCCTATAATGAATTTCTGCATATTGGTACAAGTAGTACAAAACATAAATTAAATGAGGGTTTATATATCTAAATAGAGATCAAAGGCTTGCGTTTGATGGAATTCTTGGCCCCTTGGATTTGACAAACTTTCAAGTCCACATTGAGTGCATCATGGGAAAACATACAAACGTAAGGAAATAAAGTGCCGACAATTATAAAGGCGTCTTAGAACTTATAATACTGATATCTATAGTCTATTCCCTATGGATTTTTGGAATGCTAACAATATTTCATTACATTCATAGATGACTACTCAAGATGCGGTTACCTGTATTTAATACATGAAAAGTCTCAATCCTTGGATGTTTTCAAGTCTTTTAAAGCCGAAGTTGAACTTTAACTTGGCAAGAAAATTAAAGTTATCAAATCTGACCATGGTGGTAAATAATATGGTAAATATGATGGATCATAGAATAAAGTCTAGGACCCTTCGCCCTCTTCCTAAAGGAATGCGAAATCGTCTCGCAATGCATGATGCAGGGGAAACCCAGCATGTAGGTGTTGTTAAGGAATAAAATAGAACACTGAAGGATATGGTGAGAAGTATGATTATTCATTCTTCTTTACCTAAATCACTTTGGAGAAAGCACTAAAGGCTGTAGCATATATCCTTAATAGGTTTCCAAGCAAAGCGGTAGCCAAAACCCCTTATGAACTATGGACTGGCAAGAAGCCTATCATAAGGAATTTACACATTTGGGGTTGTCCAGTAAAGGCATAGATTTATAGGCCAAATGAAAAGAAACTAGACTCATGAACGGTTAGCTGCTACTTTGTTGGATACGTTGAGCGCTCTCGGGGCTTCAACTTCTATGATTCCATAACCAAGTCCTTTTTTGAGACAAAAAACACGAGATTCCTCAAGGATGTTGAGTTTGGAGGGGAAAATAAAGTAACTAATGTAAAGAAGAAATTGTTATTGACAATGGTCAGACACTAATTCCTACCATTATTCAAGATGCAACTCCAGTGTAAGACAATAATGATCAGGCTCCTATTCTTGACATTGTTCTAGAACAAGACAACAATGAGGTTCTTCCTAATGCATCAATAGAACAAAGTCAACAACATCAAGAAGTGCCATTAAGGAGATCCAATAGAGATAAGAGTAGTTCACTTTTGGATGACTATATTGTCTTTCTCCAAGAACATGAAGTTGATGTTGGCTTAGTGGAAGATGATCCAATCAACTTCCAACGAGCTATGTAATGTTCAAACTCTTAAAAATGGATTGATGCCATACAAGATGAGATGAAATCCATGAAAGACAGTAACATTTGGGATCTTGTCAAGTTGCCCAAAGTAGCGAAGCCAATTGGTTGCAAATAGTTTTTAAAACCAAAAGAGATTCGAAAGGCAATGACGAAAGATACAAGGCTCATCTAGTCATCAAAGGTTTCACTCAAAATAAAGGCATAGATTATAAAGAGACTTGCTTTTTAGTTGTATTGAAATACACTTTCAAAACAATAATGGCATTTGTGGGTTATTTTGATTTGCAGCTACAACAGATGGATATTAAGACAATGTTTTTTAATGGAGACATTGATGAAATAATTTATAGGGTCCAACTAGAAAACTTTGTGTATAGAGATCCAAAGTCTATGGTCTGCAAGTTAAAAAAAACCATTTATGGTCTCAAACAGGCTTTTCGTCAATGGTATCACAAGTTTTATCAAGTAATTACCTCGCGTGGTTTTGAGGTAAATATGGTTGATGATTGTGTCATCACAAGTTCAATAAGAGTAAATATATCTTGTTGATTTTATATGTCGATGATATTTTACTTGTGAGTACCTATATAGGCTTATTGCACGAAACTAAAAGATTTCTGACAGAATTTTGAGATGAAAGTTCTCAAAGACGCCTCTTTTGCAATAAGTATACAGATACTACGAGATCTCTCTTGAGGTATCCTTGAGTTATCACAAAAGTGTTATATCAAAAAAGTTTTAAGTAGATTCGACATGAAGATTTGTTCGTCATGAAAGACGCTTGTTGCTAAAGGAGATAAATTTAGTCTCAGTCAATGCCCCAAGAATGACCTTGAAAGGAAAATGATGCAAAAGCTTTCTTATGTGTCAGCTATAGGAAGTATAATGTATGCTTAACTCTGTACACATCCAGATATAGCTTTTATACTAGGAATATTAGGCACATATTTGAGTAAGCCAAGAATGGAACATTGGAAAGCAACAAAATGGGTTATGCATTACTTGTAGAGAATAAATGACTTCACACTCACCTATCGAAGATGAGAAAAATTGGAGAGCATTGGGTATTCTGATTCTGATTATGCTGAATGCTAAGACAGTAGGTGTTCCACATTAGGCTATGTTTGTTTGCCGGCTAGAAGAGCTATTTCTTAGAAGAGTGCTAAGTAGACACTCATATCTTCTTCAATCATGGCTGCAAAGTTCATAGCCTGTTATAAGGCATCTAATCATGGGATATGGTTGCAAAACTTTGTCACTAGGTTGCACGTGGTAGGTGGCATTGAAAGACCATTAAAGATATACTGTGACAATAAATCGACAATGCTATATTCCAACAACAACAGAAGCTCTACAAAATAAAAAAATATTGCCACTGGTTGTTAAGGAGAGAGTTCAAAGTGGTCAAGTTTCCATAGCACATATAGGGACAAACCTCATGCTAGCGGATCCGTTAACCAAGACTTTACTACCCAAGGTCATTCATAAGCACACTACTCATATGGGTGTTAGTTTATTTGATAATACTTTAATTTAGTGAGAGTTAATTTTAGATGTTTTATGTTCTACTTAAACATTTATATGTTTATTTTGAGTTTTGCATAATAAAGTTATTGGTTCATAGTTTATCTTTGAATTTCTTTATTTTTTATATGCGGTTTTTGTATTATGTTTAAAGATTTTAGATTGATCTCACTAAAGACTAAAATATGACTAGTTGGAAATAGGCATGTATGAGATCACATTCCATATAATTTCTATGCTACTTGTCCATACTTGACCTATGTCATTGAATATGTTAGTATGGTGACTATTGAAGGTTTGATTAAG
>CAMOHE010045035.1:0-37326 GCA_946598075.1 Artocarpus hirsutus
CATCAGCTTGCTTCTTTGCTGATTTTCTGCTTCGTTGTCTGTCTTTTACTGATGCTGTTCCCCTCTTCGTTGGCTCAGCTACTTTTTATTTTGTTGTGATCTAGCTCCGGTTCAATTCTATGAGTTGCAATCTCAAAGAAAAAAAAAAAAAAAAAAACTGAATGAAGCAAAACATGTGCTTCAGAATAAAACGACACCAACCTGTTTGATTCTTGGGTTTAAAACATGGTAGTTTAAACTTCTTTTTAATTGAAATAGGAAGTTTAAAACGTGTGGGTTGAAAATCTTGAAAACAAATGAGTTACTTTTGAATTTTAGAAAAATTTTTAATTCAAATTCTAACTTTTTGTCCCAAACACCTGTTCCCATAAAAATTTGGGTTTGAAACCTACGAAATAATGAAACAAAGGTCCATGCATATTCTTTCATATAAGACAACAAACTTTCATTTGCTTGGAAGGACAGAAGGCTTCGTTGTTGAGAGCTTCATGTAATGCTTAGAGGACATTGGCTTGTCATTTTGATCTTTTAAGAAAGGTACAGCAACTCCATAACAAAAAGAGTATGTCGTTTCTGTTAAACGACACTAAATCTTTAAAGTTGCAACATCTCATTCTCCTCTTACAATGATAGCGAAGTGGAACATTTTTTTTTTTTAATGTCACGTGGTTCAAGAAATAATCACACAGCCAAATCAATAAGAAAACGACATGTGGTTTAATGAGTTTGGAGCAGCAAGCTTATTTATTGTTTACAAGGACCCCTTGTTTCGTCGTAATGATACTGTATTGAATTCGAAACTATAATTCCTAACTCTTATGCAATTGAAGCCACTTGATGTTCTAAAGAGCAACAAGATGCTACTTTTGACATGAAAATATAAAATGTTGTTTACCTTCAAACCACACGAAATTTTTGATGATTAAACCACTTTTATGCGAGAAATGCTAGCTTGTACATCAAAAATCTAAATATAAATGTTAACGAAATATGTCTGTCCATGGTGTCGTTGCGGCACTGTTAATCGTATTTAAGATTCAAAAGTTTATTCTTCTATTTTGCAATTCTAGTTAAAAATCCCAAGTAAACGTATATGTTTGCAAGTAATCGTATTCTTGACCTCAATGCTGGTTATTCTCCCAGCATCGTAAAAGATTCTTAACAAAACGTTTCACTTCCTCCACTAATTATTTAAAAAATAAAGAAGGAAAAAACCAGTTTAATGCTCGAGTTTCTGAATTCAAGCCAGGAAGTACAGCTTCCCATACCTCTTTAACTAATGCTTTGTTTGGCATGTCGGTGTTAGTTTCAACTAACAACTCAACAGCTAAAATAAAAAGTAAAAAGTTATTACAATGTAAAACTCTTACATGTTACATTTTTCAAACCAACATTTTTAATTTCAACTATTCTCCCAAACACCATATAAATAAGCAAAATGCAAATCATTGTATACCATGTTACAATCTCCTACCTTACAGGTTTCAAGCCAAGCCACAAAATCCACTTAATGTAATGTCCCGAATTTAATTAATCATAATTAATATGTAAATTGATAAATTAGTGTGCATGATTAAAGTTTTATCTTTAATTAATCACTTCTGTAATTTTTCTTTTTATAACTAGTTGCATTCTTGTTTATTTTGTTTTGTTTTATTATATTTTGTTTTAATTTAGTTCTCAACCATTATTAAATTTTTTTAAATAAAATTTTGATATGCTATTTTATTACTTAAATCACTTTTTGAATAAATTTTACTCTTTTTCCTAAGATTTATTCATTTAGAATTTAGCCCAACAAATGCTTAAATCCCCAACAAATCCTTGCTGTCTTGTTCGGACCAAAATCATGTGAAGTCTTTAGACCTTGAAACTCACATTTTAGAAACCAGCAAACTACTCATGGTTTTGTGTTAAAACCATCCTTGGATTTTTTGAATAAAAGTCAGACACAATTGAGAACCTCACCACCTCTCTCTCATTCATTCATGTCTCCCTCTTTCTCTTGTTTCCTCTCGTTTTGCTTCCAAAAACTCAGAAGCAAACCTCCATTTTAAGCAAAATAGAAGCACAAATCTCCAACACCAGACTTTGATTTTCAACAAGCTAAGGTTATATTACTTGCAAATCATTTTATCCTTTGATTTTAAGACTTATTTTTGGATTAATAAATTGAGAATTCGTGTTCATAAGTCTAGGTGTTTATTTCCTATTGTACAGCTTTTTTTTTTTGAAGAACTTTGTTTTTGCAGGTTATGATTTGAGACTAAATGAACACAAACTATTATGATTTGAGACTAAATGAACACAAACTATGTTTTATCTAAGATAGTAGGATGAGTACAAACAAGATTCAAATTTTATTCGAGCTAAAACAGATTTAGAATCAGTCTTACATTTATTTTACTCATTTTCAGAAAAATAAATGAAAATGCTTGGATAATGATGAAACCAAATTGCATGTATGATTCATATAATGTTTATGGTCTTTTAGAACATGTTTTGAATGCATAAAAAATAATTTTGAAGTGTTTAAAATCAGATTAAGTTTAAACATTTTGGTCACAATGACACGGTCGGATGCAGTATGTACAATGCAGTCAACCACGAGGTGTACACTGAGGTCGACCGCACTGCACCAGAATGCCTAGTTTTACCCACCGAACCCCTTTTGTCCCAAATTAAATATTACATGTGTTTTTACTTGTTTAATTGGTTAGAAATCATTGTTAATTTGTCTCAGAGGATGATTGGTTGTTATACGTACAAGAGTGAGTTTTATGTCTTAACGGCACACTAAGGAACAATGAAATCACATACTAGTGTACCATGTTTAAGTTATTGTATTAATAAATTGACTCTATACCTAAGGTTGTTTGCTATCCCTGTAGAGCAGACATTAATGGAATTACGGTACAGGAGTATTCTGGTGCTAGGAAATCGAGATAGGACTCTATACCCTTTCTTGTTAGTTGTGATTTCAATCATGTTTGGCCACGTATTATATTCTCAAATGCTTTTAAGAATTTAATTATACTTTTAAATATTTTCAAACATTTTGAAAATAAGTATATAAGAAGAATGATATTAAATTAAAAATGATATCTTGGCATTAGTCCCAAGTGAGATAAAATATTAAGATGGTTTCCTAAACACCAATGGACCCAAGATTTTCTGATTGATTGAGTTTTTAGTGCATGATGCCACACAAAGATCAGATCGTGCAGAGGGCGATTTAGAGGGCAGGTCCTAAAACTCGGTCTGGGCCATTTATGACGGTGATAATACTAGGCTTTACACACAGTAAATATTAATATACGAATTGAGATAAATCACATGATATAAACGGTAAAGATTCTCGGAATTTTATTTATTAATTATTTGTTTTAAATGTTAATTATGCCTTCTTATTTTATTATACTTAATTTTTGAACTTTAGAATGTAAGTTTTTGAATATAAGTTTTCCTAAACTTTTCGCTCATGATTTCTATTGTTTTATTCCTCCTTCAGGTGGTTCACAATATGCAGCTGAGTAGATTGCTGCAGATTTACTCACAAAGTTCGTGAGTTGTTTAATTATCTGTTTTATCAAGGCATGTAATAATGAGACTTTGATCATGATCTTTGATTATGTTTGTTAGACTATAGTTTGGTTGTATTTCTCTTTCATGTCTGTACTATGTATGTACTGTTGTGTAGTCCGATAAGACCCAGATTGTATTTGACAGATTTCGAGTTTTCATAAATTTGAGATTAATTTGGTAATTTCTCTATTATGCTATGTTTATTTATTAATGTCATTTTTACTTTGCTAACTTGGTTATTTTATGAATTTTTTTGTAAACATTTTAAAATTAAAAAATCCTTAAAATTTAAATAAACTATTGGTTAATTAATTTAATTAAACCATCACATTATTATCCAGACGTGACATTTAATGTCATTCCCATTTCTTTAATCTTTAAGAAAATAATTCTTGCCTAAATGTTGGGTTTCTTTAATCTTGTAAATGCTTCTTTCCTAAGTGTTGGGTTCAATTTTTGTCAATACCCTGTTCCTTAGTGGCGTGGAATTTTTTTTTAAAATGAACAAGTTGAGCGGCTCTGTTTGACGTAATCCACATCATGATGTTTAAAAAAGGAGAGACAAAAAGAAAAAACGCACATAGGATTATGACAATTCATTGTTAACTCAAATTTAGAAAGCAATTATCTTTAATTTTCCTGTTATAATTTCGTTATTAATAAAATAACATGACTAATTTAAAAATATACTATACATAGGAGACTGGTTTAAAAATATACTATACATTAAGTAAGGACTTCTCGACACGTAAGAAAAAGAGTTGGTTTTAAATCTTGTTACTCGGAGTTAGATGAAGTCATTCCGCGGTTCATCTAGCTACTAAAATACTATACATATTCAAAGACCATTTCTTCTTCTTCTTCTATGGAGTTTTGGTGAAAGACTTACCAAATGGCTTAAAAGACCAAATCAACGTGAACAGTACATTGGCATTGCCAAGTTGGTTTCTTCTTCCCTTCTGTAACATTTCAGTCCCTTAATATATCATCATAAATGCTTTAATGAAAGCTTGGTCTGGTCTTAAAAGGTGTGCAGGCAACAGACAAGGATTGGACAAAGCTGCAAGGAAAGTTCCTTTTAAATGGTTCCCCATCCAGAGTGGTGGTTTATCAAGAAGGCCCTCCATCAGGAACTGATATTCTTATCAACAGTTTAATTGTTAAGCATGCAGAGAAAATCCCTCCTTCACCTGCACCAGTAATTGAGGTTGGTTGAACAAGTCATTTGCCCTCTAGATTTTCATCCATTCTTGAAGGTTATTTGATTGTACATTTTCTTTTTTTTTTGTTTTTCCATTTTTTCAGAATCCAGCCTTTGGAGTAAACATAGTTGAGAACAGCAAACTAAGAAATGGCACCAGTTGTTGGTTTGGCCTTGGTAACTGTACTTTGAGTGTTGGAACTGGTTATACTTCCTCCCATGGCTAGAGGCTCCCTGGGGCCTCATGAGCCTCTAAGTGGCCGTTTCATCCTCGTGAAAAACCGCACTCAGACCTGGATGGGTCCTGCCCAGATGATTACTGACCAAATCAAACTCTTCTTGACATACCAGGTATCTGCTTGGGTTCGGATTGGTTCTGTTTCAAGCGGTCCACAGAACGTGAATGTCGCACTTGATGTGGACAACCATTGGGTCAACGGCGGCCAAGTTGAGATCAATGACTATAGATGGCATGAAATCGGTGGGTCCTTTAGAATTGAGAAGCAGCCGTCCAAGGTCATGGTTTATGTCCAAGGTCCTGCCTCTGGTGTCGACTTAATGCTCGCTGGACTTCAGGTTTTCCCGGTTGACAGAGAAGCAAGGTTTAGGCATTTGAAAAGGCAAACTGACATGTTAATTTTTTTTAACTTTGATTGCTATTGTTTTCGGCATGTTAATGAGAAAAACTTGGAATACAGAGCACTAACAAAGATGCTTGGTTGCTTGCAATTCCACTGTTATGTTGTTGATGTTGTCACCCTTTTTACTATAGAAATAGCGAATTGATGTTTGTTTTGCTTCTCTCATTTTCTCCATTTCAGATCCGTAAGCGCAATGTCACCCTCAAATTCTCTGGGACTGATTCCCGCAATTTTCATGGCGCATTCCTGCAAATCAAACAAGCAAAAAATAGTTTTCCTTTTGGAACCTGCATCAGCAGGACAAACATCGACAACGAAGACTTTGTCGACTTTTTCGTGAAGAACTTCAATTGGGCCGCGTTTGGTAACGAGCTTAAGTGGTACTGGACAGAGCCACAACAAGGGAACCTCAACTAAAAGGACGCTGACGAGATGTTGGACTTGTGTCAAAAAAACAACATAGAAACCAGAGGCCACTGCATCTTCTGGGAAGTGGAAGGCACAGTCCAGCAGTGGATTTGTTCTTTGAACAAGAACGACTTGGCAACTGCTGTCCAAAACCGCCTCACGAGTCTTCTCACACGCAACAAGGGAAAGTTCAAACACTACGATGTCAACAACGAGATGCTTCACGGCTCATTTTATCGAGACAGATTGGGAAAGGACATTAGAGCCAACATGTTCAAAGTTGCAAACCAACTAGACTCGTCTACTCTCCTATTCGTGAACGATTATCACGTTGAAGATGGCTGCGATACTAGATCGTTCCCAGAGAAGTACATTGAGCAGATTCTTAGTCTGCAAGAGCAAGGTGCACCCGTGGGAGGGATAGGAGTTCAAGGACACATAGATAGTCCTGTTGGGCCAATTGTTTGTTCTGCTCTTGACAAGCTTGGAATTCTTGGACTTCCAATATGGTTTACCGAGCTTGACGTGTCTTCCATTAATGAGCATGTTAGAGCTGATGATCTTGAGGTCATGCTTCGCGAGGCATTCGCTCACCCCGCGGTGGATGGCATGATGTTGTGGGGTTTCTGGGAGTTGTTCATGAGTAGGGACAATTCTCACTTGGTGGATGCAGAAGGTGAGGTCAATGAAGCTGGGAAGAGGTATCTTGAGCTCAAGAAAGAGTGGCTTTCTCATGCTCATGGGCATGTTAATGAGGATGGTGAGTTCAGTTTTAGAGGCTTTCATGGGACTTATGCTGTGGAAATTGTTACTGCCTCCAAGAAGGTTATGAAGACGTTTGTTGTTGACAAGGGTGACTCGCCCCTCATTGTGTCCATTGATTTATAAGGTCCTCTGCTGGTTTGACCCTGTGGTAAAAGGTGAATATATTGTTCATTACTTGCACTAAGTGAAATGCGGGAAGTGGTCAAGAAAAAAAAAAGAAAAGCTTGCTTGATTTGAGTAATTCCTATTCTTGTCAGTAACATACAGAAATAGACATAAAAATAAAAGTTGTATATGACATGGTCGTGCTTGTAATTTTCAGCCCAAAGGAAGAAAGATATTGAATAATTGCTCGTTTCAGTCGCTTTCGTTTGTCCATTCTTTCAGGGGAGGAAATTTGACATATGTGGCAATTGTATGGGCTAATATTAAAAGAGGGCCCAAGATTGATGGAGGGTCGTTCTCAGTGCAACTCTTGTTTAGAAGTGCTGCGTACCATCTAGAGATTCAGGCAAATCAGCACACACAATTTGGGCCAAGTTTTTTTAATTGGAGCCCATGAGCCCATTATGCTAAAATCACCTATAAGGAAGGCATGGCTCCAAACATCGCCAAAAGGAGTCGTCTAGCGAGATAGCACCTTCTTAAAGACATAGAAACAAAAAGGCACAAAAATAAGGATACACAAGAAACGGAAAATAAAAAAGAAAAAAGCACAATTTTTGCAAAGTAATTCATATATCTAAGGAGTCAAAATCCCCAAGCTTTTCAACACTGCACGGATGAGATACATTTAGTTAGATCAACATCAATTGAACCCCAGAGAAACATTACTAAATAAAACGGAGCATAAATGTTACACAATCAATCATTTTTTTTTTTTTTTTGACTAGGCATTCTGCAAAATAATCCACAAATGGGCCCAAACCCAAGAAAGGCTTTAGCAGCTGCATGGCCCACTGTCAATCACATCATATTGATAGACTTCCACCATCTGCTACTACGACTAATACTACTAGGACTACCACTGGTTGTCCTATGATGATAAGAGGACCCAAAAACAGTCCCATCCCGGTTCCTGGTTAATTTCGTCCCCACCTCCCACATGGGTGTATGGTACGCCTCGCCGGAACCGGGGCACCTTTGCCCATTGCCCTCGATACGAACTATCTCATATATAATTTAGAAAAAGATTAACAACTCGTTTGAAAATACTGTTGAAATTACATTTGTAGTTTTACTTAATTTTTAATTAAAACTATAAAATATGATTCCATCCTAATTTACCATATCTATGGCATGAGATTAAAAATTAGCAGCATTTTTTGTTATTATGAAATTTTGTGGTCACTTTTACAAGCAGTGATATATACTTAAAAGTGTAGTTTGAAATGATGAATGCAAGCCAGCGATTAGATTGTTGGATAAAAAAAAAAGGCACTAAATGATGTTTCCATGGTAGGCCAACATCAATATTTATCTGATTTTGTATGCTTTATATATGTCTAACTCTGGAACATAGCTCTAATTCCATTTTGTTTATTAATACTTAAAGGTCAACCCATTAGAAATAATTCAAACTTTTTATTTGAAAAAATAATTTAAACTATTACTTTAAGTTTAAAAACAATAACATATAAAATCCTTATACGATAGTCTTTTTATTATAATGTATAAAAATTATAAATTATTTACGATTTAAATCGTTAGTTTAACGTGCTCTTCTAAACAGCCTTTTTAAGCTCTTGGCAATATATATATGCTCTCAGCTAACGCTTTTGCGCATTATTTATACAGACGCAAATTTATAGAAACTTTAAATTTTAACTTCTACCCGATCAGCTTTATTATAAAAGTACAGTGCCCTGAACTAGGCTTAATACTGTTAGTTCTTCAAAAAAAAGAACAGATACATGGGTGTCAAACCAAAAGAGTTTACGTCTGATATGATGGGGGTGTTGGGTGATATGGGGCCTAGACATATCAGAAGGTGAAAGAAAGAAAGAAAGAAAAGGATGAAATTAAAAAAGGTGAGAGAATCGCGAGATGGAGAGAGAGAGAGAGGTGATGAGAAGCAGCTCTGTGGGACTGGCAAGAGAGTTATGATGTCTGGTGCATTGGGAAACAGCTCCCGCGCTGTTTTCGCGCCCCCCAAACGACACTCACACACGTCCCTTCCACCCTCTTTCAGTTGTGGGGCCCAACCCCACCAGCCAGAGGGACTCATGCCCCGCGCCACCGCTCTCTTCTGCCTCTCATCAATACGACACCACCTTCCCCTCATCACTCTTTTTTTTTTTTTTAAATCCTTTTCCTTCTCGAGGCATTGGAACACTGTTGTTTACAAAATCATTGACCCTATAATATTATTTTTAAATCAAATCTTATTATTTTATTAATAATAAAATTATAATATTATTAGATTAAATATGATTATTGTTTTTTTCTTTTTGAATAATAAAAGTGTTTGACAATTTAATTTTAACTTAAACAGTATAAAATTTTTATATATTTTAATATAAATTAAAAATATATTATAATATAAAATTTTTATATATTATAACATAAAATAAAAATACATTAAAATACATTATAAATTAAAATTTTTATATATTATAATATTTATAATCTTAACCGATTGTTTCAACTACTTCTCCATACACGCTCCACGGTAGACGTTACATAATTTATCGATTATACGCTCGTGTGTTCATCTATACATTCATTCGGTCATTGCTTCCTCAACTTTTTCCTCTTTTTGCTCTTTGGTATCTAACCTTTTCTGTTAGTTCAGTAATCGGTGGAGTGACGCATTTAATAGCTTCGAGATACCTGCCACTCCCAGGGTCGCTTGCTGTCTGCTCTTGCACGAAAACGAAAAAAAAAAAAAAAAAAAAAAAAAAACAACAACAACAACTAATTTTGTTGATTTTTCCGTTTGGCTTCATATTTACCAACGTGATAAGCCTCTCTCCAATCATTTGGTTTCCCGTTAGGTTATTGAAAATATATTAATGTAATAATTATATTATAGTTATTTAATTACAATAATTTATTCATGAACAACTTACAGGTTATTAATTGCGAATAAGATTAATAGTTAACTATCTGATACTGATCCAATTAAGTTTTATAGATTAATAGTTAACTATCTGATACTGATCCAATTAAGTTTTATAAGACCTTAATGGAAAAGTATATAAAGGTAATATTAGGTTATGGTCTTTAAGATATCAAATCATTCTAAAGTTTTTTTTTCTCTTTATCAAAAAGAGAAAAAACCATTGAAGACTAAGGAGATTTGATTAATGAAGACAATAATTAGTTCATCTTATTCATCTATCATCGTAAAAATTCTACAAAAGAGTTGATAGCTGTTACTATAGATACAAGTATTTATCCTTAATTTAGTTTTTTGATAATCTTGCATAGAATGATCCTAAAACTATGATAATGTTATTATAGAGTTGAATATCTAGAATTAAAACTTCTATCACATTCTTCTCCTAAAAGGCAATTATTATAGTATTCTCCAAGTTGGTAAGATTCAGCTGTAGCATTGACCTATTAGAAGAAGTTGTTTAAATCAATTGGGAAAATGTATGCGCATATTTTTTTATTGAAAACATTATGAGTACTTAATAGTATGTAAGCATATTGAATATATTAACTATATATTATATGCTACCTTGAACAAATAAAACTATATTATGAGCTTGATATTCTCGTTTATCTCAAAATAATAACAATGTAAAGCTGATAGTAAGTCTAATCTAGGAGTGTTAATTCAAATGTCATTTGCTATACAATAATATATGTTTGACAAATTAGTTTAAATTAAACAAATTAATTAAAAATCTATAACATATGAGAGCTTTATATTGCAACAATGTTGAGCTTTACACTATAGCATGTGAGACTTATACTTTTATTAGTTTGAACCAATTAGATTGAATCAGTTTACGAACATGTTATAAATTACATTAAAACTAGGGCCAAAGAACAGACATCTTTTTTCTTTTTTTTTTCCTTGCTTTTTCAATCACATGCGACTAATGAAAGTAGAATCGGGTTACATAAATTGCTAAAAGAAAGTTAATTTCGTAAAAGACAAAATATACAAGCTTTATCAAAGAATAATCATTTAAAATACATTTACATTATTTTTATAATTTTTATAGCTATTTTTTCCTCTTTCGTGACGTAACGGCAAGGTTGAATCAATTTCACAATAATAGTGATTAAGAGTCCCACGCAACACCAAAAACAAAAGAAAAAAACAAATTTACTATAAATTATAAAAAGGTGTTTGGCCAAGTTGTATATTCCTTTCAGTTATAATAATAATTTAAAAAGAAATTTTTAAACCAAGGAATATCTAATGCCGAATGCTCTTAATTTGGAGCAACAATAGTCACTTGAATTTATTCACGAAAACTTTATTTCGACGCAGTCGTCTCATTTTCTCAAATTAACATGTCATATTATATAAAAAAATCAAAGTTGTTTAATGTCGTATTTGCGTAATATCTGGTTCATTTTCTTAATCAACGTGTCACATTGCAATCGAAATAGTTTGGTATATATCGTTATAATGCAAGCGTAATATTCTAGCTAATTACCAGTAACTTGAATGAATTAAACGTGTCATTAATTTTGCCAGTCATATGATGGGCATATAACATTTTTGTACAGGGAAAAATGGTCCGAATAATATATGCAAATCTGCATTTTAAACAAGACATAGGAGTATTTTCTTTGCTGATCTTTAACATATATATAAAGAAAAAAAATAAGTTTTGCGTAGTGCTTATAGGGTGCTTAAAATTTAAAACATTTTGTAAATTTACTGTCAAAATACTTTTTTTTACTTTTTTTATTTTTATTATTTTTTTATTATGTTTAATACAAACGCTATGCGTCTTCTTCCACTAATTAATAAGAAAGCTTGTAATCAATCCAGCAAGTTGGATATTCCTGACCTGATTGATCTTAACTCCTGCAACGTATCGCGATGCACTTTCAGAGCGCATAAAGAAAGGAAAGATTTTGTTATCTTTTATTGCCTTTTTGTGGGCGTCAATTATGTGCATGGGAGACTTTAATTAATCATATAATATATTAAGATAAAATCCATGCAGTACCGTTAGATCATGACAAGTTATTGTTTTATTTTAATCTGATGATCAATTACACCTCTAGTATTGCGTTGCTAGTTTAAGTTTGGTTGGTGGGTGGGCCGAATTGGTTATATATATTCTCAAATGCACTTTTAAATATTTAACTAATTTAAGATTTACAAAGACCATTACTTTAAGAAAAGCTTAAAAAGAAGCACAAAATCAAAGACGATATTAAATTAAAAGAGCTAAAAAGGCAGTGTGATTCTGCTAACAATGCATTTCTAATCATGTTGCACAAATATAAAACGCTAGGTCTCTGTAGGTCTTGAAACCATGGCTGCACTTTGTGAAAGATCTGTAGATAAAGTGGTTTTTGGTTAAAAGTTACATCGTGTTGTTATCTTTTATCGATAAAATTCTGTCTTTGTTTTGGAACTATATATACATAACACGAGTTACGTTATAAATTCTATTAGCTAAATATCTGAATGTATAGTGGAGTTATTAATATTTTGAGTTCTTGATTTACGATCATGATTTACTAAACAAATGCTTATTATTAAATGTAATCCAGAATTTTAATTTTGAAAAAACGTAATTAGAATGTTCTTTTTTTAAGGGAATTTAAGTGTTCTCTCTAGTATCATGTCTCTTATATCATTTCCCTATAATTAAAGTTAATTCTCAATTAAAATAGATATTAGATATCGAATCTCAAGTGTTTTAATTTATTACTACTAGCTATATTTGTGTGCATGTTATTATCGAAGTCTTTGCCTTCTTGTCTATCTCCATCTTCCATAGATTTTTAATTTCAATCAATTAGATAAAGACACATAAGTAGCTTGTGTGTTTAATATTGATATTTTAAACTATTCTTGATCAGTTTGCTCACGAACATTTATTAAAAAGCATTCGTATGTTTCATCATCTTCGTTTTTTTTATTATTTGTTTTAGACGAGGGTTAGAATGTGAACTCTATTTTATGGTGTCATGTGCGATATAATTGCAAGACTATATATACAACCACCATTTGTAATGTGAGTTTTGGAATTGATAGTGGATGATACATACACACACACACACACACACACACACACACACACACACATATATATATATATATATAATTCAGCTCTTTGTCAAAATGCACTTCTTTATCTTGAAATGAAAGGTTTTATAATTATATATGAAATGTATTATCCTGCCCAAAATCTCAGGAAGGTCCTATGTCAAAAAGTTTCTTTATATATCAACTCAAGAGGATACCATAAGCACTCAAAAGACTAAAAATAGAAAGTAATAAAGATCTATATTACTTTCATATTGGCAATAGGGATTGGATAATATTAATAAAATTGCTTTGTTATGAGTTGCACGAAAATTAAGCTTAGTGCCTTTCTTTATCCAGATTAAATGTTTCTGTTTACACTTAAATATCTTTTTTAATTTTCCTCTTTCCATCAAATCAATGTTCTAAAGCTAAAATTAAAGCTACAAAATCGATTCCTAGTCTATAGCCAGTACTTAGTGCTCATCACTGTGTGTCCCTATTTAAGTGATTAATCATCCATTTCCTATAAAAGGGACCCAATTATTGAGTCAAGTTGCTTGCGACTCCTTAACCTCTTTCCCTTGTTCATATAATTAGACATAAAAGTAGAATATTTTACCTAATAAAGCGAAAATGACAGTTGTTTTAACTTTGCTTTTGCAAGTGTAAAATGCTAAGCAGCTGGATGAAGCAAGTGTTAGGAATATGCTTGGCATCCTTTCCTGAAGAGCTCACTTTGGCTGTCCGACCACCTTGCTCAGATAAAAGTCATTTTTGGAGGTTACACAAATTTTTGTTGATTGGTGCACTTTCTCGAGGGGGTCCCTAAGGCCTCCTTTGATCGCTACTCAATATTTCGTCTTTTCAAGAAGAACATGTGCTTGGGTCGAACAGACATGGCTTAAGCTAGGTAAACAATTCATTCCCAAAGCCACCATGTGACCTCATTACAGCCGTAGATGAAGAGTTGTCCACTTTCTGAGATTGTGACACTTGTCACCTACCCCCTGACACCACCATATGGAGCATTCGGGTCAATGGTCAAAACCCGTTTTACACTCGGCTCAAGTGGTGAGTTATAAATAGGAGCATTTCCTCAAACATCAAGGTAAGTGGACTTTTTCATACCTAACCCTACTCTCATTCTCGACCAAACAGGTACTTGATTTGAGCGTCGACAAGCCCTTAGCTAGCTGGCACTATAATGGTATTCCCTTGACCTCCAAGGTGTTCTTTCTTCTTGTAGGTCCCTCGAGAAGTCGAGACGAGTAGAACAGGTGGTCTAACAACCATGCGTAGCTGTACGTGATGTTGATCGACAGCTAGACATCAACAACAAGCAATTAGGGCTTGCTAAACAAAATATCTTAACCAATGCCAAGAAACTATATAAGTGGACAATATGAGTCCACGTAGCTTTTATCTTCACGTATTTAGAAATTAGAAGCTAAATATTATCTCTTCGGATCCTTCTCATTCAGTTTGGTTGGTAGTCAAGCAAGCACAATTTGAAGATATATCTTTGTAATATTCTATTATAGATAACTTATAGCACAACTTTCTAAGAACCAATACTTATTATTTATTCTTTTCCTAAAAAATAACACTTTATTAAAGGGTATTTGAAAATACCGATTCAAATCAAAAAGATTTAGTTCAAATAATTTTTATTAATAGTATTTTTTCTCGTAAAATTTAAATTGTTGTAATGCTTTTAGTATGAACTTGCTTACTAAACGTCCTCTTAATTATTTTTGTTACAGGCTTATATTGCTATATAAGAATATTTTTTTATGCAAGTTAGATTATTGTTCTATATATATATATGGTATTTGCATTTACACTGCAGACAATTTATGCAACAAAATAGTAGCTTTATCTCGTCCCTTCCATTATTTCCATTATTTTTTGAAGGCACCTTTGAGATGAATTTATTTTATGTATATATGTTATGGGAAAAAGTCTAATGCCCTTAATTTAGGAGAAATGCATCAAGAATTTTGAAGGTTTTAGTAGCTTTTCATGATGGTAATTACAAATGATTAGTTTCCTACGAATAGAGTTGTCAACTTGGGCCAGGCTAAGTAGGCCGGCCTGTGGCCCATCTCTTTTGGTATGAGTTTGGCCCGATCTAATCCTCGGTCGTATTAAGCTAAAGATTTAGGCTCAAACTATAACCGGGCCGAGCCAAATTAGATAGTATTTATTTATTTATTTTTGAAATTCTCTTGTAAAATTGGGTAGCCGGAGCCATGCCTGGCCTAAGTCTAAGCCTATGGGACTTCAGGCTGAGCTGGGTGTCCCTTTTTATTAACTGAGTCAGATAGCCCAAATTAATAGCTCTACCTATGAATGGCCCTTATTAATCTTATTTTAGTGGAAGCAAATTCTAGAAGGGTAAAAAATTTGTTTGTAACCAAATATTATAAATAAATAGGCATTTCCATAATAGGCCACTAATTTCGTCATCTAGTGAAATTAGCATGTAGGGCATCATCTAGAGTTTCAATTTAGTATATATGCAATCACATTACATGCGTGTGTGTAATATATGCCTCTTTCCTATAACTATAAATAAGGGGTGGCAAATCGAGTTAATGGGTCAAGTTAGTGTCGGGTTGGGGTCAATTTTTACAAAAATTAGGTCGACACTAACCCGATCTGTGACACAAACAAGTTGAAAATTCTTAACCCTAATACGACCCGTGCCAACCCGTTCCTTATGCGTAATGTGAAAAAAATGACCTGTGACCCGCCACCCGCTTATGACCCGTATACACTAATATATATATATATATATATATAAAACATAAAAACAAACATAAAATTAGACGAGTTTCATATCACAACAACAAGAAAGGCCAGTTTTAAAATTTAAAAAACATCCATCAAGTCCAAAAACATACCACGAGCTATCATAGCAACTGTTGATACTATTACTAAATGCAGATTCTGATGCAACTGTTGATACTAAAATGCTTAAAATGTCACGAACCATCATAGCAAGAATAGGATAACAGAACTGATTTGTTTTCTAAAGTGAGAGATAAGGTTTTGATATTTAAGGTTATACTATTGTCTATATCTGATATGATATATAATAATTGAATAAAAAAATCTAAATAAATATAAATGAGTCAGTTTAGGGTTAGACGGGTTGACCCAAACCTGACCTGTTTTTAAACGAGTCAGTTTTAGATTTGCACTAAACTAACCCGAAGTTAATTTTTTTGACACTAACTTGCAAAAATTCATGTCAGGTTTATATTGTGTAGTAGTGTCACAACCTATATTATAAGCCCTAACTATAATTGAATACTCCAATTGCTTGAAGTTAAAGAATCTAGTTTTTAAAACCTCTACTGAGAACAGTTACAAGTAGCAACATTAAAAGATATAAAACTTTGGTTGGGTAATCATATATAACTTGTTAAGTTACATAATATAAAAAACTAATGAAAATCAAAATCGGTACTGTTCAAGATCGCCGAGACTATGAATGATATAATTAGCATGATCACTGCTGATGACATGAGTCTAGATGTTTTTACCTTGGTTGAAAATTGACATGTATTAATTGTACCTTTAACTTTTATCAAAATTCAAAGTATCGTTTTACAATGTGACTTCGTGTCCATTTGCATTGTGATTTGACTCCTATGGTTTATATTTTCCTGCACCAAATGCTTAAAGATACATTGCATATGTTAGATTTGTTCTTGATAACGATTTATATAGTTATGTAGTCACTTTATTTTTTTCCAACAAAAAAAAAAGTTATGATATATATAATGATATCTTGTTTGTTTTTATTCTTAAAAATTTTTAAAATATTTTTACATATTTTTTTAAACAAAAATTTTAAAATCACCGCCAACATAAATTTTAAAAAAATTTATTTTTTAAAATAAAAATATTTTTACTATTTAAAAATAATACCAAATAAACTTATATTTTTTTCCCTGTTTTATTTTCCTCCAATCTTGAGCTCAAAGTCTCACTCATCAAACGCAAGTCAATTTCTCAACAAAAAAAAAAAAGAAAGAAAAAGTCAAATTAAATTTTCAATTAATCAATTCATCGACCACTCTGGTAAATGGCCACTATTAGTAAAGGAGAATGGCTGACAGAGTTCAAATTTAAATACGGAAATATCGCATATTATATAATTAATAAATGCAAATATGATACTCCTCTCTCCTCTCTATGTAACCAGCTTGCGAGTGAATTGACAGGAACAGCTCATTCAATAATAATGATGTGAGGATAGTGATGTGATTGGTAAAAGGCCAGCACCAATAATAGACAGACAGATCAATATGTGTGAAGGAAGTCTTGCCCAATTCCATGGGCCATGGCGTTGGGACGAAAATTTGCCCAAATCAATATTAATCCAATATAATAATCAATCTCCTGTGATATTATTATTTTTTGAACACAATCTCACCTATTATTGACATTAACTTACTTTGCCCTTGCTCTAATGAGAGGCTAATGCGACCGAGTTCAATCATGATGGGATCTTTCCCCAATTCGAAGACGCTTCAAACCGAGAAATAATTTGATATGTATATTTTTTGGCAAAATCTAGGCCAACTTGTACTATTTGGCCAGACACTACTTGATGGAGAATATGAAAAGAGGATTTATATATCTTATACAACACCAACTGGTATTTTCTCGGCATCTATAGTACTTTATCATCTTTCTTATGTGTTGACATTAACGAGATGTCTAGGAGCAGTGGTTAAAAATACCTCCTGTTTGGTTAGCGGTAGAAATTATAGTTTTTATAATAAATTTAGTTATAAACAATATAAAACTCTTACATATTACAGTAACAATAAAAAAATTTACTACAGTGTAAAGCTCTCATATGCTACAGTAAAAGTGGTTCTAACCACCGATTCCTACCACCTTTCAAACACCTATTAATTAGTTTAAATTAATTAATAAAAAATATTATTAGAATAACAATAAAAAATTTTAATTGAAACTAATAATAACAAACGTCTTCAAAAAAAACGCATACACTTAACAAATCTAGTAAATATGACTTCAAATGTATGGACCACTAGCTTTTTTTTTTTTTTTTTTGGGTAAAAGAACAATTATTCCAAATCTCAGATTCTATCAAAATCAATTATTTTTTTAATTGATAACGTGAAATGACAAACTTATAGCATGCACTCTTAGTAAATATATTTTTTGAATAAGTAAAAATTTATTAAAAAGAAAAGAAAAAGACGTGCAAAGCAAATTTATGAAGCCCACAAACAAAGAAGGAAAAACAGAACCAAAAGCAAACCAAACAAGAATTAACCTAAAAGGAAAAAAAAAAAACTTGAGATTTTCTCTATTTAAAGGCCTTCCTACTTCTAGCTTAAAGTCAGTAAAAACAAAAAGGTTTTTCTTGTCAGGTTATTTGTTTGATTTTTCCTCCAAAAATTAAATTTTGCCAATTTATCCTAAGAATTTGAAACAACAATTTTCATCTCTTATGTGCCAAGATGCTATTGTTGTATATCAATGCCGGTATTCCGTTGAGCAATCTGTGAAAGTTGATTGGCGGGAGACTACACACAATCACTGCATTTTCTATAAATTTTTAGAGATCCATGACCAGTGTTATTTCAAGAGATTCATTTATAGGGTGTTTAAGAGAGTGTTTGGAACTAAAATTACTAATTTGAAAACTGTAATATGTGAGTGTTTTACATTATACTAATATTTTGTTTTTACTATAGCTGTAAAAGCTTTATATTATTTATTAATCGGAAATAACGGTTCCAACCCAGATGCTAAATAAAGACTTAATAAACATATACAAGAATTTGCTAAAGTGTAGAAGTGAATACCATAAAAATTATGATGTAATTTAACTTATTAGGTCAAAGTAAATCACTTGTTTGTTTTACCTATTTAAACTACAAATCTCGATTTAAATGGTAATTTAATCTTATTTTTTAATATAAACTACGCTTATTATTTTCTCTTCTAAATACAAATTTATATTAGATTCTCGGTTTAAATTGAGAATTGTGATTTAAACCTTTAAAACAAAATAAAAGGTGATAACTTGATAGAAATTGATAGTTCATAACTATATCCCTTACATTTATTTGTTGGTTGGATACATACATATCTCACCAATATATTTGATTTCATGACTGACAAAAGATAAAAGAAAAGGGCAGTTGTATGTAGAGCCTGACAACAATTTCATATCTAATTATATCATAAGGTGTAGAGTTTCATCTGTTTGATTTGTTGGTTTGAAACGTACGGTTTAAATTTTTTAATTTGAAATAGAATACTGTTTGTTTGGGAGGTTCATTGAGTTTGAACTCGAATTTTGGACTAAGCAGGTGTTTGATTGGACGATTCTGAAACCAAACTTGAACCCAAAATGACCCAAACTCAAAATTAACCTACTCCTAATTTCAAAAGATTTGAACTCAACAAACTCATTTTTTTTTGACACTCAATTCAAATATAATTCCCAAATTAATATACAAACACAATTTTAGATTTTATTTTATTTTCAAACTTAAAATCAATTATATGTCCAAACGTCAAATCAAATTCTAGTTTAAATCGTATTTTTCAAACTTTATATCTCAAACCCAAAAGTTTAAACAACCATGATTCGAACCCCTAAAATAATAGACCCAATATGTTTTAAAGGTGTTGTTTAACTTTTGGTTTAAACCATTAAAAACAAGAGGTTAAACTCAAAGTTTTGAACCCCCCGTTTGGTTCACTGGCTAGAATTATGTTAATTTGATTTTTTTGTTCAAACAGAAAAATTCAAATTGTGTAGTTCAAACAGTAATCCAAAAATTAACGTTTAGATGTGTAGTTAAAGTGTTAATTTAAATAGAATATCTAATTTAAATTTATGTTTGGATGAGTATTGATAACTCTAGTTTAGAGCATTGAAAAATTATTTAATTAGAAAATAGACATAAAGTATGTAAAAAGAAGTTATTTAATTAAAAATAATATGAAAAAATAGTGTTAAATTATAAATACAAACCTATGGAAGTAAAATCACTTTTTAATATTGGTTTGAAATGCTGAAATTGAAGGGGTTCAAATTTTACGTTGGACAATTCAACCTATTTTAAACTGTTAGTTTAATTTGAATTAAATGTTTTACCATACATCAATTTAAACTCTGATGGTCGTTCGAACAATGTTGAACTAGATTGAAATAGTGAAACAAATGCGATTGAATTTTTTTTTTTGGTTCAAAATGTAAATCAATTGTTTAAATCAAACTTAAAAAAAATACCCAATACTGCGATTTGAACATAATCTTTGGTTGAAATCTCACGAACGAATGAGCCAAACCAACCTTAAATCCCTCTACTCTCATGTTCAAAAAAAAAATAATAAAGAAAGAGAAAAAGGACAGAGAATTAAAAAATGGTAAGGAGTTCCTATAGGAGTAAAATTTAAACTACTAAATTTTAATTATAAACAATATAAAGCTCTCACACACTATAATATAAAACAAATATGAGTTACATTACAAAAAGCTTGTATATGTTATTGTATAATTTCTATTTAAGTTTCAATTGTTGGTTTAATAGGCCGTTCAACACTTGATTTGAAACAGAAACTTTAAGAAGGTGTTTAGAAGGGTATCATTTTTTTTAGTTATAAACAGTGTAAAGCTTTCATATGCTACAATAATAATAAAAAAATTATTATAATATTAAATTTTAGCATGTTATAAAAAAAATAGTTTTAATTAAAAGTTTTCACTATTTTTTTTAAATATCTTATAAGTTTAAAAAATATAATATATAAAAATTTTATTAAAATAATTTTTTATTTTTTATTATAATTATTAAGATGTTTATTGTATAATAAGACATAGCCTAGAACTGAAGTGTGGAATCAAATACTGCTCTTAAAATACCTTTTATGTAGGGGCATACGCTTTTTTGCTGTGTGCGGCGACTGGGGTGGCAGGCAGTGACAGTAAATGGCGCTGCATGGGAAAGAGGCGAACTGCAGTGTGACTGAGAGTTGAATATATGACATACGGACATGGGCTTCCTGACGCCCTCACTGCTAGTACTGCCCTTTCTCTCTCCTAACTTTGGTGGAAACGTCCAATCTCCTTTCAAAGTATACACACACGAATACGAATTAAAAAAAAACCCTAAAAAAATACAGAAAATTCTGTAATATTGAGAAAGGAGTCAAAAAGTAAATGGCGCCCCCTCCTTTCTCTCTCTCTTTCCGAGAGCTTGCCCCGCTAAATTGTAGCGCGGGTCTCTCGGGGGATGTTATAATGTTAAAGGCCCTTGGGGTGGTGATCTAAAGATCACTTTTTACTGGGGGTTCTGTCCCTTAATTGCCCACTCCACTATATATCTCCTTTTGCGAGCATTATATAATGATGAGCATGATCGGCGATTTTTTTAAACATAGTGGTTGTGCTCGCCGCCAGAAATTTTTTTTATTTTCATATCCCGTTTTATTTTTAGGAAAACAAAAAGTATACTCAAAACATAATTTGTGTTTTATCTAAATATTATTTTTATATTTTTATTATTAAAATGCTTAAAATACTTATTGTGTTTATAAAATCATACTCAATATATCCCATAAAAGAATAATTTTTTTAAAATAATTTTAAAATTATTCTTCCAGTATATTAAATGAATTTAAATATGACCTGACTTAAATATTAAAGAAAAGGCAATTTATAATGTTTAAATAAATATTTTAATTAAACGAATATTTTTATTATTTTAAAAGTTTTAAACTTTTAAGATTAATTTTAATTAGTATTTCAGTTCAATAGTGTTTCAAATTGTATTTAGTATAAATTAGAAAAGGTATCCCAAAAAAAAGATTAAAAAAGATAATTTTAGACTTTTTTCAAAGTTTTATCTCTTTAAGATATTTTGTGTATAATTTTAAAAACATAAACGATATTTTAGATATTTTCATAATAAGAAAGAAAAATAGATTGTGTTAACAACATACAAAGATGTTTTGGGTTTTTTTTTAAGAAAAATATATAAAAATTTGGGCGTAATGTGTTTATGTAGAGGTAGAGTTCTTGTTGTTGTCTCGACTATAATTTATCTTTCTCGTGTGTCTTTTTTTTTTTTTTTTTTTGCTGTGCCATTGTTCACACGTGGTTTTCCTGCGAATGGTCATCGCAAACAGTACAGCAATACTGATCGGACTGCCTGCCAGATTACCTCCGCTCTCACGATTCTTTTCAGTTCTTTCACTGTTTACCGTTGAATAATATCGTACCATCACTCTCATACGGATTTTGCCGCTCTCTAGTCTCTTGTCTACGATTCGCCCACAAAAAAAAAAAAAAAAAAAAGGGGGGGGTCACAAAACTTCTACAAGACTCAAACACGTATCACCAGGATAAGAAGAAAAGCATTGTTGTGGAGACACTCTTTGTCTTCGGTTAGTTTTTCATTTTGCCCCCGTATTTGTAAGATATTAAAGAAAGAGGTAAAAATTAATAGTTATAACTATTTTTATTATAGTATATAAAAGTTTTATATTGTAGTAATCTTTTATTGTTATTATAGTATATAAAAACTTTATATTGTTTATAACTGAGTTTATAGTAAGAACCATAGTTTCCACCACTCAGCCAAACATGTTATTGATAATCAGGGTTTAAACTATTTTTTATGGTTTCAACAGCATTTATTATAATGTTTTGTTTAATAACATTTAAACATAAAACAGTTTCAACTATAAAAAACAGTTGCAATTGCTCTCTTAAACTCACTATTAACTTTTAAAAATAAGGTTTTTAATAAAGCTTGTTTAAGTGTTAATTTGTAAAGAAAAAGTTTACCTTTATTCTTACAATTATTGGCTGGTTTAGCATCATAAAATTTGTTTTTTTGACGGTTTTGTTTGGATCTTCCGAGGGAGGCTTCATGCCAAAAGGTCTTTCAAAAAATATCAATCTAGTTGAAATGTCCTATTAAGCTCCTCATATTAACTAACCGGTTCCTTCATTCATTGAATCATTGAATATTTTAATACGTTAGGAGAAAAAGATGAGGACACAAGCCATTTCTAGGGTCAATTGTCACTATAAATCCTTATCACAAATACCTGAAATTAAAACCTATTGAGCCTAAGAAACCTAACTTGTGTTTCCTTATCACACACAACTAAGGATCAACTTTGAAATATTTCTAATACATGATTGTCGCATTATTATATGATCATCAGATGTGTATTGATAATAGTATGTGGTTTTGTCCCGTTCAAATGATTTCAAATTTCTGCCCTTTTTTTTTTCTTTTTTCAGATGATGCAATTCATATGTATGTACATGAGTTAATAACTTTACAAAGGTGAGGCTTGATCGGTCAAAGTACAAATATAAAAAGAGCCCATCGGGACTTCTGGACAAATGTTGTCCGTACGTTCGATTCTTTGAGACGACTGATCATCTGCATCCTGGTTGGATGATATTCCATTTTTTTCAAAAAGTTATTTTCTTTTTTTTTTCTAACTAATAGAAAATTCAATAAAGGTTGAAGTAGCTGAGACAATAAAAAATGTGTATAGTGGATGTTCCGGTTATTCAATAATCACTGCGCCTAAATTTATATCACTTTCCTCGGCAAATTCTCACCCGTTATCTGGTAGTCGTTTTTCCTATCTTGTCTTTTCTTTTTTTAAAATATTAATATATATAACGGACTTGGATAAGAAATGCTCTACCATACTGAAAGGTCGTGTTTTTTCTAGTTTTTTTAAATTTTTTAATTTTTTAAGAGCAAAGCAGCCTTCCGATCGTCTCACTTGGCTCTTAAGGAGGGTACATTCCCCATCTAATCAACACATCATGACTGAAAAGCCCAATGGATGGATGACACTAATAAAACAACAAAGGTACGTTTGGGAAGAGAGATAAAAAGAGATACAATGGTATTTAACTTTGTGCATTATAAATCTGCTATTAAATAATAAGCTCTACTATAATATACAATACATAATATGTTTTTTAAATTAAAATTAGTTGTTTTTGTTAGTAACGGAATTGTAATTTATTGGATTAAAAAAAGGCTTTCTAAGAAAAAGCAACCATGCATAAGATAAGAGGAAAAAAGGATAAATTGTATTTTATACTCAAAATTGTATAGTATGATAGGGATGAATTATGATAGGTTTTCCTCTCTCTTGTTCCGTATGGCAAAGAAAAGTGAAAGAGAGGAAAGTACAAAACTACCATATCAGTTATACAAATTAAGAAAATTAGAACATGAAAAATAGGATAAAATGTAATAATACTAATTCTCATAATAAATAAATATCTCTCCTATGCAATCCTCCCATGTCAGGGGTATTGAAAAATGGTGGGACCTAAGTATTGGCAAATCCCCACCATTTTCTTTTCATTCTCCAAATCCCTCCGATATCAACTAATAGAAAAATGTTTTCCCTCCGTCTTTTTCCTTCCCTCTCATGACCCTTCCTAACAAACACACAATTTGATAAAGCATGCTTTAATTATATAACCCGTTTGGTTTTTGGGTTTGAACATCAAGTTCATATAAAAATTCAAATTTATTTTAAATTTTTATAAGGCAAATATTATAGCAAAAAAGAGTCCAACTTCGTCCTTTTTTTTATAAATTCAAATCCTTGAACCAAATAGATAGGTCAGCCTCTACTTTTGATGCATATAGTTAAGAATGAGAAACAAGATCACAAGCATATAAATATAGTATTAATAATCAGCTAGAATGCTCACAACTCTTTGCAATGACATGTATATCACGAGTTAAACTCTGTTCTCAAACCAAAAAAAAAAAGTCTTTATTCAAAGACCGATGTGATAGGTATGCTGTATCTTCACAAATTGCTCTATTTTAATAATATGGTAAGATGATCTTTAGTGGGTGTTTGGAAGGGTGGTGGGAACCACTTTTACTGTAGCATGTGATAACTTTTTTTTTTTATTTTTACTGTTCATAACTGAGATTGTGGTGGGAACCACAATTGCCAAACAGCCCCTTAATTGTTTTTTTTTTTCTTGAAAAGCTCATACCAATTAGAACATTAAAATTATATCATAAAAAATAACAAAAAATTATAAAATTTAAGGGAATTTTATATTAACTCAACATTCTAAATCTAGTATATGTAGCATTAATTGAGAGAGTATATCAGACTAAAAAGATCAGCATAATTCAAAAGAAACCAAAAAACCTAATACAACAAAAAATATTAATCGATCAAATCATTATAAATTCAGGTTCATATTCTTCTCGCTTTGGCTCCACACCAATGCGAAACACTCTGGTTTCCAAGAATTTCGAATTGCCTTCGATCCTTACTTTGTGATGATCATCAAGGAGAAAGTTTTAAGTCCTCTGCAAAAAGAATCTCTTATATGCTGCCGCTTGTTTGGGAGAGTAGTGAGAACTGTTTTTTATTGTTTGAATTGTTTTTTTATTTAAATTTTATAAGAGAAAACACTATAATAAAAGTGATTGGAACCATAAAAAATAGTTATGGCTGTTTTACTAAACAAGTTATAAAATTATAGAAGACGTTTAACAAGCATTCATACATTGAGTATGTTTTGGCCCAAAATAAAAAACGACTGTTGGGAGTCCATGAATAAAAGTCATACATTGGCTCAACATGGAATGAATAAAGCTTGAGCTACTCCTCTTAATAGGTTAATCTTTAAGTAAATCCTAGACGCAACTATGTATATGCACAAGATGAACCCTTTACAAAATTAGACAAAAGTTGACAAGCTCTTGAAGTTAGATGGCGATGATAAAAAATTTCAAGGGGAAAAATGAACTTTCAATATGGAAACTTCATAGTAATTAGGGACTTAATCGAGGCGTGGAGATCTCAAATAATTATATCGTTCAAGGGGGACGTATGTGATGACTGTGGGCTTTGTTTGCATGAAACTTGCTGTGAGCCTGCAAACAAAAGTCTAATTTTGGATAAATCTAGGATGGAGAAATGGTTCCAAAGGAATTAAACTACTACCTCTAATAATAGGTTGCTTTGGAAACCAAGAAACTAAGAACCCAAAAAAACATGCGTTAGTTTTAATTAATTATAACGTAAACAATTTTAACTAATTATGGTATAAAGCTCAATAGCTATAATAAAAAGGAGTTTCAAGCAGCCCAATTATATAACTCATGTTTTTAATATAAAAATATAAAGAGAATTAAAAAAAAAAAGGAAAAAGAAAAGTTTAACTAATTTATTTTATATTCTGTAATCATTTTATTAGAAATGATGCTTATAGAAGGCTTCAAAATACAACTTGATTTGACAGTTCTTGCTTTCTAATGGTGTTTAAAAGTCGCAGAATCCTTTTTTTTTGGGGCGAGTAAGTTACAGAGTCCACCATTATATCTTAAATTACTCCATCCACTTATCACCTAAGGTGTACAATTTGGAAGCACCACGTGTTTTTATTCTTGCAGATTGAAAATTTAATTACTGTGTTGTTAGTCTAATCTTTTGGATCGTGTCAATTCTAATGGCATTAATTATTGTGGGTTCAGAAATTGGTACATTGTGTGTCCAGATTAATTGGTTGAAATTAACGATAAAGGGCGACTTATTCTTCTCTTAGGCTCCAATAAGTTGGATTTTTTAAAGCTTTCTATTTATAAACAGTGACAGAGCCAGTTTTTTATTTTAATAATATACACTATTTTTTAAAAATATATAACATAAAAATTACATCAAAATATTTTTTAAAACTTATTAGGTATATATTAAGAGTTTTATGCTATAAAAAATACTTTCTTTGTAAGGTTTTTTATGAAATATTTGATTTTTATTAAGATGTTTGACATTTTCAGTTTTAATTAAAATTTTTAATTGTTACAATATAAAACTTTCACATATTAAAATAGTTTTAACCCAAATTAGTTACACTCTATATATACAATATTTATTTTGCATATCTTTTTTTTTTGGTATGATTTTAGTGATACATAGTATTTGAAAACATATACTAACGTTAAAGATATTCTCACAACAGTATCAAGTTTAGCATATGATTAATTTGACATAAAAAACAAATTGAAAAGTGTTTTTATACCCAAATGTCAATATTTGAAATTGGCACAATATTATAACATTTGTATTAAAAATGCTCTAAAAATTAACTAGGGTATATATAAAAATATTAAATCTCAATAAAGCATAATATAAAAGTTATAGAATTTAAAAAGTCGAATTTTAACTTTCAAAAAGTGAGTGCGGCCCCATTCACTCCCACTTAATTCCCTCACTGTTTCTAAATAAATATTAAATATAGTTACAATTTAATCAAAAGAATAAAAAAATCGTATAAAGCAAAACAAATAGATTAGAGCGTCCAAAACAGAACTTTATTCATTGATTTTTTTTTTTTTTTACGAATTCTCATTTAATTTTGTTTAGAGTTTTTAGGAACCAAATTTTAATTATTATTAGTATAAAACTCTTACACATTATAGTTTAAAACAAAAATATGTTACAGTGTAAAACTCTCACATGTTATAGTGTTTAAGTTCTAACATCTAATTTGGTTCTTAAACACTCTAGTTATTTGTTAAATTTATAGAATGTTAGGCCACCTTGATTGATGGTTTTAAACTATTTTAGTTCAAAACATTGTAGTATATAAAAGTTTTATATTATAGTTTATTTTTATTTTATATTATAACATATAAGAGCTTTATATTGATGGAGTTTAAAATATTAGTTTCGGTTAGTTTTTTAAACAAAATAGTATTATATTTGGAAGGAGATTTTTTTTCAATGCATGCTTTAACTATTATTATATTGTTATTATTATTATTATATTATATTATATTATTATTATAATATTGCAGTGGGAGCTTTTTTTTCATTAATGTAGCTGTACACTGATGGATTTATTAACATGTTAGTGAGCAATGGCGTATATACACATGGATAGATTATGTCGGGGTTAATATGAATATGTTCTTCAAGTTACTTATAAACATCTACAACAAAAAAGAAGAAAAAAAGTTCTTCAAGTTATGCAGAAAACATTTGGGCTTTTTCCAATTGTAACCAATTTTCAAGAAGAAAAAAAAAAAAAGAGTTATTTCTATGGAACTCTCATGGGACAAACAGTGCTGAGAGAAAGAGAAGGGGGGCTTAAAGAGAGGAGAAATATTCCTCCTCCTTTCCACAGCCTTTAAAAAAACATATCCTTGCTAGTTCATTATCCATTAAATCCAGAAAAATGAAACAGTATAAAGCACTAAATAGCGAATATAATATCCGTCAAACAATGGGTAAGTTCTAACATCCCAACTGTAGTAGCTATGATAGCCAGACAAGATAAAAAAAACAAAGAAAGAAAGAAAGTGGGAAAAAATCAACATTTCTATAGTTGCCTTATCTTTAGGCCTACTAGCCTTCGTTGCTTTTTATAGGATTTTTCAAATATTTCTTTTTTCCCCCAACAAAGAAAGTCTTGTCAGCCAACCAAGACCACGAAGCCTTTGCCGGTCCGGCCACTCCAGTCCTCCCCCCTCTCTCTCTTCTCCTTCTCTTCTTCCTCTCTCTCTCCTCCATGTGATCATCAGAAATCATTTCTCAAACCTTAATTTTCCTCTTCACTACTTTCAGTTCACTAAATTATTCTCCAACATGCCTACCTAGCTAGCCTATAATCCTTGTTTCTGCACCATTTGTACTACTTCTATCATGTATAAATAGGCCTACTTTAGACTCACTTAAGCTTTTTTTTTTCCTCCATACTACCTTAATCGTCATGAGAGCAACTGTTATTATTACTACTTCCCATTGTCTAGGGTATCGTAATTTCTAAAAACTTCAATTTTCTTTAGGGTTCATTTATCATCATCTGGGTTAATTTGGCTGCATATAAATATCTCATATAAATGGAGGAGTACAGCCAGATGGACGAGAATTCGGCTTCGAGAGGGAATTTCTTGTATGCTTCGCAGGGCATCGGAGGTAATTATGGGAGAGCAAATCATCAGGATCAGCTGCCGATCAACGGTGGTAGTCCCACTTCTTTTCATCTCCATCATCACCAGTCAAGCGGAGACCACTGTTTCCAGACTGCAACCACAGTGAAGACCGAGGCCAGCACATCTCATCAACACGTCCAGAAGTTTCATCACTATCCTAGCCTAATGACCCCCCGAGATCATCATCACCATCAGACGGTCCACCAACAACCGCACGATCAGATTCAGGAAAACGACCGCTCCAAGGAAGTTGAAGCCATTAAATCCAAGATCATCGCTCACCCTCAGTACTCCAACCTCTTGGAAGCTTACATGGATTGCCAAAAGGTTTCAATTAGTGTGTATATATATCTATTTATATATATATATATATTTATGTATAATCTCCTCTTAAAATTATCTTTATTTTTTTAAGATGATAAAACTAATAATTAATTAAGCTTTGTAATTGTGTGTGTGTGTGTATATATAGGTTGGAGCTCCGCCTGAAGCGGTGGCTCGGCTTGCGGCATATCGCCAGGATTTTGAGACACGTCAGCGAGCTTCGTTGAGTTCGAGAGAGAGTTCAAAGGACCCAGAACTTGATCAATTTATGGTATAACTTATGAATCGATTCATAAATTAACTCATTTGTAGCTTCAATATTGTTCTTGTATAAATTTATATATGTGTATGTATATTTATTTGCTTTTACTTTTGTTGGTGCGATGAAATCCGAGCGGTTGATGCTTGAACAGGAAGCTTATTACGACTTGCTGGTGAAGTTTCGTGACGAGCTAACAAGGCCCATTCAAGAAGCCATGGATTTCATGAGAAGAATTGAAACTCAGCTTAACATGCTCAACAATGGTCCTGTGCGGATCTTCACTTCTGGTACTCTTTTTCTAAATTTCTTCCTCCAATTAATTTCAGATCTTCTGTTATCAGTGCTGATTCACGATTTCTAATTCTCTCTCCTTTCTTTTCTCTCTTTAAAAAAGATTATAAATGTGTGCTTGAACTTGAGTTTGTAAATTAAACTGTCAGTGGGAGTCTAGCTTAGGTGCAGGGTTAGCAGACATGATTTGTTTAGTCTAGTTCCAATGAACAGTGCAGAACTGGTAGTTCAAGTGAGTCTTGGACTCCTTGAGAACCGTAAAACTTGTCAGTGTCTCTCTTTCTTTCACTCACCTGGAATTAATTTCATGAACGGAACTTTGACCGGCCAATAGAGCTTCTGAATCCGAATGATATTTTATATATATATATATATATATATATATATATATAAAACAAAGGGAAAGGCGTAGACCCAACAAGAGGTCGATGACGAGTTATATATAACAAATCTTTTTTTTTTTTTTGGTGAATATATATAACAAATCTTTTACTTGGTCCAGATTTGTATAGGAACCCTAATAATGATGAGTCTAATGATACGATAAACATTCTAATTTTTCATCTATAGTTTTTCCAGTATCGGCGAGAAAGCAGCAAAAGGAAATTAAAAAAGAGATTTTATTTGTGGAGGATAACAAGACAAAATGGACTAATGTTACAATGACTTGCTTAAGAGCAATATGAAATTACACATTTTTATTGGTTGAATAATTTAAAAAAAAAAAAGAAAGGGAAAAGATGAGATCGAACATTTGGCTCTTTTATGTGTTGGCTTTTGTATATACAGCCTGCAGCACTCTCTGACAAAATGTCATTCTTATTAGGGTTTCTGTTCTCGACAGAAATCAATAATATTTTTCTTTTTCTTTTTTTTTTTCTGAATTGCAATTTACTGGTTTACTTTTTTTTTTTGCTGGAATTATTAGTTTCGTGGATTGTTTCCTCTTTTTTTTGGGAAAGGTTTCTTGGCATGCCCCGATATGGGTATATAGCATTGTTCTTGTTTTCATTTCCCAAGCTGTTCCTCAGTCCATGCCACCCTTCATCCTTTTTTTTTTTGGACCTCGCATTATGGCAAACATGGGGCTGATTTGATTGAAAAACATTGGATGCCCTTTGAATCAGCTACGCCATGCATGGATCCGTGCGAATATGTTATGAACCCATTATTATTTTTCCCGGAAAATGTTGTCCTATTGATTTCTCTTATCTACGCAGATCATAATTTGCAACAAGTTCCTTCCAATAAAGGTTTTTTAACTATTAATAGGCTGATTTGCAGCCTTGGTTGGAACTATAGCTTGCAGTTATTTGAATAGTGTTTTCTCTTGTATGCTGTTGTTTTTAGTTCTAATTTTTAATTTCAACTTATTTTTCAAACCGTCTGTAAATCTTTTCAAAACCACAAAAGTTTAATTAAAATATGATATTTATTATAATAAAATATAACGAATGCTAATTTGATGATTAAAAACCCTTCAAAAGATTGATGAGTAAGAAATGCGTTTTATCTATAAGGTATCTTATATAGCCTATGTTTTTTTAATTAATCTCGCCCCCTATAATCGTGGAGAGGTCCATGAGAAAGAGGATTTTTCTTCCTAGCTAAACCGAACATACATTGCCAAAAAAGAATTGTTTAGTTGAACAATGTGTAATTAGCTGCACAAAATATGTTTTTCGTGCTAAGTTATATTATGTTGAAACAGTTGAATATGGCTCCTTTATGATGATGTTTTTACGTATTGATCCATTTTTTTATTTAGTTTTTGTTGTTCCTTTGTTTTGTTTGTTCATGATATTAATACTAATAATTACAAAAGTGTCAACCTCTATGTGATGTATAAACATTGCCGAGCTTTTCAATTTTCTAATCTTGTTTTATTGTCAATAAGGTAAAATTCATACGCTGTGGTGGTTGATTATTAGAGTTTTTGTTGATTATGATGTGGTTTCCATACAGTTGTTATTTTTATGATAATTACGATATTTATATATTACATTGTTGTCGACCTTTGTAAAGTTTAAAACTTATTTATCACAAAGCTACGATCCTTTGTGCTTCCGTTCTTTATAGTTATCATTATTTTATTTTTCGTTTGTTTTCAACTTCCACAATGATATATGAGGGGTTTATTTGTTCAATAGTCATAACGACGGGATTAATTCTAGATTAATTTTTTAAAAACAACATGTGATATTTTATTCCACAATTTCAAAGTTAATTTATCCAATTAAAATGGTTAAAGCTGTATAATATAAAATGATATTCTAAGTACTACGATAAGTGAGTATTATTCTGGTATATAAGTTTTTTTTTTTTTTTTTGTTACTAATGAGTTTGTTGTTCATCATAATGGAGATGAAGTCAACGGTAGTATTGTTATTATGTACATTATTTTAGACACTTTTATGATTATATAAACTTATCTATTTTAAAATAGATATTAAAATGTAGACATTTATGTATTGAAAATCAAACATCTCAAATGTGTTTTCCTTCTATACGCCACTTGGAATTTTTATAATGTTGCTCTTTATTGCCAAGAGTACATTATGTTGAGTTGAGTCATTTTTTTTAGGGTGAGTTGAGTCATTTTTGTTGTTTTATTAGCTGACTCCGAAATTATTTAGGTAATATTAGCTCTAGAATTGTTGTCCCTACTTTTCATTTTTTTTTTTTGCTATCTTGCAATACTATTTTTATAACTCTATCTAAATTTAATAATTTAGCCACATATTACCGATACTAAAACTCTACTTAAATCATTAAATGAGTTTCAAAATAATATCGACGGTAACAAACTATAAAACAAAAAAACGGAAAAACAAACTTGAATTCTATGTCAAAATAATATTAGAGTAAAAGCTAAAGGGACAAAATATTTGAGTAAAATTTGGACCCTATGATGTTTTACATGGTTATATGTTGTTCCTACTACCATAATGCATTTACTCAATATCTTCTAAAAGCTATCGTTTGTTCATCACACGGTAACAATGAGCTCCCAAAAAGGAAAAAAAAAAGTGCATGGTATTGGTGAAAAAAATTCCAGTAAAATTTTGTGGTAAATAAATTTCATAGTAGTTTATTACCTTTTTTGTAGTTTTTTTTTGGTTGAGCAAACACTTTTAATTTATTAGTCGGTAAATATCTCATACCGCTTGTGCTGTTATTTTAATTACAATGCCTGTGCATCATATATGCGCTATGATTTGACAAACATTTGTTGCACCGAGCAAGGCATCTCTATGCATGTTTTGGTAGGTATTTTGTTTTGAAGATACTTAGGGGCTGTTTGATATTGTTTTTAAAATCGGTGAAAATGTTTTTGTTTTAGAAAATGAGAATTTTTTAGAAATTATGCTGAGAGTTTTTTAAATTTTTGCCTTAAAAAACGTGTGAAAACATTTTTAAAAATTTTGAGAACGAAAATAAACGATACCTTAATAGGTGGCAATATATCTATTAGTTGCACAGATAAATTTTTATTTTTATTTATTTACTTTTTTAAATGATTCTACTAAATTCAGCTATTTCAAATTAGCTCCTTTTAATTAGTTCTCGAAATAATAATGAAAAAGACGAAAATTTTCATCTTTTTCTTTTCAGTACCCAAGTAGACCCTCTAATTCTAGAATTTCTCACCTTTTTCTAAAAGAAAATTTGTTTCTTATTTTCTGTTTGGCTTTTAGTCAAATTAATATGAAGTATTAGTGTGAAAAATAATATCAATTTTTGTGTAACGTTTTCAAGGGTTTTGTTTGAAGAACATTGGTAGTTAAAAGACATTGTATTTCATCACTGCTGCAGTGCCTATATGATTTCTAACTGTTAATTGAGATATCGGACGTTTTAGTAATAACAGTTGTTCATCGTTTATCCTAATTTCTGAATTTAGCTTTGTTTTTATTATTTGTTTATCGTCATTGGCCCAGGTGTTGTAAAACCTTAGTAGTGATTTTGTTATTGTATTGTGAGTGAGACTTTTTTTTTTTTTTTTTAATATTATCATAAGCTATTGTAATAATTAGACTTGAATGTTTGAGAGACTGATTTTCCAAGCAGAGTTTTCTCTTCAATTTTAGAGGATTTCCCTCTCTTTCCATGGATTTATTTAATTCGCCATAGATTTGGCTAGCTTTTTAAGTTCCTTGTCATAGTGTGGTATCGCATATACATTCAGCAAAACTAATCCTGTGTCACTTCTAACTTTTGGGACGACACACTTTGAGACCCAAAAGACGTCTTCCTTGCAGCGAGAGTTTTACAGTGTTAATAGGGGAAACAAAAATAAAAAATAAAATAAAATAAAATAAAAACAAAGACAAAAAGTAACTGTAAAACCCCCATTTTGAGTAGTCATGTTCCTTGAAATTTGAGTAGGACAACATGTGCCTGCACTGTTATAAATCAGTCCACTCCATTATTTTCAACTTTGCGTATTTTAGGAGAAAATCTCATTGCATCAACATTGTTCTTATGCAAGTATTTATTTGAATAATCAAGAGACATAAATGATCACTTTGAAAACAAATAAAAATATATCAGTTTTGCTTTTTGCCAACAAGATGTCAAAACAAAAATGTGCTTTTTTTTGGGGGGGGGGGGAGGGGGGGGAATGGAGAACATGTACAGGACTTTCTTTTCCCAGAAAATTAAAAGAATTAGGAATCTTCATTTACTTTTATGTTCCATGTTCACTCATATATACATATCTGTATAAATGTATATATGTATTTATATACATATATATGTATATAAATACATATATACATTTATACAGATATGTATATGTATATGTATATACATGTATATTTATGTATATATGTATATAAATACATATATACATGGACTTTGGCGCTCTTATTGCAGAGACTTATCATAGGTAAACATAGGAATTTGGATAAGAGGAATTTAGGACGCTTTAGCGCTTAATTACCAGCTAAGATAATTTATATATGAAAGCGAGTCCACTTGATGAAATATATGTATTATTTGCAGATGAAAAATGTGAAGGGGTGGGTTCATCAGAGGAGGATCAGGACAACAGTGGAGGAGAAACAGAACTACCAGAAATAGACCCACGTGCTGAGGACAGAGAGCTAAAGAATCACCTTTTGAGGAAATACAGTGGCTACTTAAGTGGCCTCAAGCAAGAGCTTTCCAAGAAAAAGAAGAAAGGCAAACTCCCCAAAGATGCTAGGCAGAAGCTCCTGAGTTGGTGGGAGCTACACTACAAGTGGCCTTATCCTTCGGTACTTACAAAATTTAATTTACTCAGTATTTAGCCTGCATTAATGATTTTTAAAATTGTTGTTCTCCTAAATCTTGATCCATGCTTTCTGGATTCTAGACTAAAATACATGCCAAGTATCATCACAAATAGTTGACTTTTTTCTTGATCATCGATGATGGGACGTGGCGATAAGAAAACGACCTATTAAGCTCTCTTTTCTGTCATGCAAGGATCAATTTTTCTTGTCTACAGTAAGGCTGTAATTATGCCTCTTAAGTGAGCCTGCCAAATATGACTTAGGTCGTTTTAACTTCCTAGATGCTAGTAGACCGAAGCATGGGCTACTATTCCTTGCCATTGTACCTGTAGTGTGAGTATATTCCTCTTAAACCACCTAATAGAGGTGTGAGGACACCGATTGGTCCTCTTTTTCAATTAGCAAATAAAATTGTTGACTTCTTAGCCATCAAATTGCCATGTTAGTTAATTTATGTATCTCAGAATGTTGAAATTAGAATTTATTTTATATCTTCTATCAGGAGACCGAGAAGGTGGCTTTGGCGGAATCAACCGGTTTGGACCAGAAACAAATAAACAATTGGTTCATAAACCAAAGGAAGCGACACTGGAAACCTTCTGAAGACATGCAATTCATGGTGATGGATGGTCTGCACCCACAGAACGCAGCTCTCTTCATGGATGGTCACTACATGGGCGATGGTCATTACCGGCTGGGGCCATAATATAATAATAAAAAAATCACGAGCTCTATTAAATTAACAGCTTCTTATATGATGCAGGATCAGCAGCACAGCTTGGAATTAATTAATTTCATGTCTCAAGGCAAAGAAACCGGGCCTTTTTTCATTTTCCAGTACTCGTTGCTTCTTCCTGATTTTAAGTGCTAGAGAGTTGTGCGATATTGTGCTACAATCTTCCAATCTGATTTTTTTTTTAAGTTACAATTTGTGGTTAGTATAATTCTCTGCATCTAAGTACTAGTCTCTTCTATATATTCTGGGGAATATATATTAGATAGATAGATAAAAATGGACTGCTGTAATCAGCGTTGTGCCATTTCTATAAAGTTAAGGGTGTTTTTCTGAGGTTTTCTTTGTGTGTACGTTAGATGACACAAGTCTTTGATGTTGCGTACGTTGTTCCGAAGTGTTTGAGTAGTTTTATACAGGAGTGGAATGTGTAATAATTTTGAGCATCTGTACTATGTTTATATGAACGCTCATGTATGCGCATCTCTCGAAAAGAACGATATGACAGTTAATTAAGTTATTATTATTATTTTTTTTTGGCTTGAAAGGATAACAGTTAATTAACTTCTTGATGACAGCCTAACGGGATGAGCTTACTGGTAATAAATTGCTGTGATGAGTTTGTAGTTAAAGATTTTTGTGTGTGGTGGCTTTTTTTGAGTATCTCAAATATGAAGGTTTGTGTCTGTCAGCTTAATACACAAGCTATTTAGTGCATGTGAGAACGCGCCTCACGTATGCTTGCTGCTAGCATACCCACTGTTTTGGAGCATGTTTGTAATGTTCGAATAGGGTATGCTAACGCTTGTAATTCCATTCCCGGACTTTTATTTTAAAAAAAGTTATGGCCGTGGTCTAGTGTTAAAGCATTGTTAAGGAAGCTTGATATTTCACTGATTCATTCCCGCCATGTTGGTTTTATTGTTGTTTTAGGATCATCTGAATATTAATTTGCAACGTTAATAGCCGATTTCTTTTAAATTTTGATCACATTAAAGCAGGGGCTACGGAGCTTGCCTTTGGTCGGATGAATGGGCCTCTTTAAAGGAGCTATAATTTTAAGTTTGAAATTTAGCAGGTCATTCTCTGACTTTCCACAGTGGAATCATTTTCCCATTTTAATATTGTAGGTCATGTCACTTATCAATTTCTGAATTTAATGAAGAACGGAGAATGATAGAACATTTATTTGATGATGAATAGACGGATTAATTTTATAAATACTTGTTGAATTATCTATAACCAAAATTCAAAGCGGTGTTTGAATTTTGAAAAGGCTTCATTTCACCTTCTGAAGTTTATCCAAGCACCCTCTCAACAACATAGTTTGGTAAATGTCTCTTGAACAATTATTCTATGTTAATTTGTCTCTCAAATTTTAAACAAATAGTTTGGGGTAAATTAAAAGGGTGTTTGGCAGTGGTTTCCACCACTCAATTGCTACCACAAACTCAGTTATGAACAGTAAAAAGCTCTCACATGCTATAGTAAAAGTGGTTCCCACCATTGGTTCTCACCACTCTTCCAAACACCCACTAACTTAATATCAATAGTTTAATGAATATAAATGTTATGTTGTTAATACTATAAACGAATGGTACATGGTACATAGTTTACAAAAGGTAAAATATATC